>KN483454.1:60623-86158 GCA_000787095.1 Periophthalmodon schlosseri | reverse complement strand
CAAAGTTCCTGGTTATGTAAGACCTAATTGAATAGCGCAGTGTAAGCACCATGTTCTGCTCATCATGTCACGTGTTAATCCTGTGTTCTCTCCATTATGTGAAGGATCGGATGGAAAGCTGCGTTCGCTGCTTTAAATCCATACCTTTGTCTCAGCTAACCAGCGGTGGGGGTCTCGCACTAATCCAGGCTTCTGCAAGATTGCCTGTTAAAAGAGCAGGAAAAAGACACAAGTGAGTCACGTTGGCAGCATTTCAAAGAAGCACTTTCTACAGAACATATTCATCGAAATTGGAAAATAATTAGCTTGACATTTAGAAACAAATTTGTGCAATGCATTTCGTAAAAACTAAAATGCATCCTCTATTATCTATTATGGTTGTTCAGACAACTGAGAGAGACAGTATGAAATGGAAGAACTAATGAGATAAGTGATGGAGTGAGTCTTGGTTAGTGAAGAACCAGAAAGTTGCAGATGAACCATTGGTAATCAAGTTAATGGCAGATTTGTACTGTCAGTGAGTGGTAGTATCATTAGCAAGTAATTTAATGGAACAAAACTGTATGCATAAGGTTGGTCTTTTTTTTCTATTATGTGTTAGCATAAACTACAGATGGAGCATTGAAGTATTTAAAAGCATCGTGTTCTCATGAAGTTATGCTATGTTTGGTGAAGAGTAGCTAAGCGGGTTTTCTTCAAATCCAAGTAAAAAAAATAGAATTTGACTCAACTTTTGCCCCCACAATTGAACAGGAATTTCATCTCATTTTGTTGCTTGTTTGGGTGTGTAAAGCTACTGAATTAAAAATAGATTCTTTTACCTATTAAAAGCCTTAACTACATTAAACCCAGTCTTAAAAATCTATATCTATCTATAAAAAACAAAACAAAGCTTGTCCTTCAGTTTTTAAAGGCTTGATCCAGCTAACATTAAAGTGCTTCTATGTGTAACAGTAATGACACTTCAGAACAGAGTCCCCCCCCCCGCCCCACAGTGGGCTCCTCCTCATGTTTGTGCGTCGTCAAAATGAGCTCTGGGAGAATGTTTCCTGATCCGTCTGAGACAAGCATGTCAGCATCAGCCATTCAAACGGCAAACTGTGTGCCAGCTCCTAATGACTGCTGACACAATCACGTACACACACACGCACATACAAGCACACACACACACACACGCACATACACACACAAACACACACGCACACACACACACACGCACGCATGGACATACAAGCACACACACATCTCTGATAAATAGGTCCATATAAAAGGCATGAATCCTAAACAGGGATCTTGTTGCAGTGCCACATGCATTTGTCTACAGTGTTAAAAAAGTGTCTAATGTAAATGATGCAGAATACAATTTATCCAATCTTAAAGGCCCACTATGTAACTTTTCAGGTGGAGAGGTAGTCTCCATAGAGATATCACTACTTTGGGATGTTGCATTATGCCAATAATGCATTAATTCAATTACTGATTACTGTAACTGAATTACTGTTAATGGTCATTTTGTCTCTTCTCTCGCTTATGCTGAACCATGACAAAGAAACAACTGTCTGGGATAGTTACAGACAGTTTCTACCCAACAAAGTACCAGTTCTATAAAATGTCAACTCAGCATGCTGTACATTCCTAGCACCCAGGCAATGTTGGTTATCCTAAGCTAGGACAAAATGTGTTGAAATAACTAGGATTAATCATATTATGTAAATGCAGAGTTCTAGCAGTACTTGCTATTCAGGTCTGGACAAATGTAACTTTCAAACTGCTTAAAATGCCCTAGCAGGTTTTATAATAAAAAGCCAGCCTGACTGGAGGCTACAGCTGCAGTGCAGTCTATAAAATATAAAGTAGCTGTATGTCTATTGTAGTTTTAGACATGGGTCTGCAAGTGCTCCACAACTGACAATATACTTTGTCCTGGAGGGAAAGTCTAAAGGTTCAGGCCAAAAGCTCTTTGAATTTTGAGAGAAACTCTGCCATACTGCGAGATTATTGTATTGTAAAGCGCACAAAAGAAAAAGTGATGATCTTGCTCGCCTTGAACCAGAGTCTCTGCAGTGAAGAGAGAGGGAAAAGGCAGAAAAATATGGCAGAAAAAGGCAAAGCAGAAGTAGCTCTCCTCTGACTATAAGCGCAGACCTGCTCACTCAGAATCATGAAAAGGCTAATGCTACAGCCTGCTTTCCTCAAGTGCCCCTCATGGCTCGGTGTTTACACATGATCCACACTCAGCAGGAGTATTTGGCTCTTTTTCTGTCCTTTGCTTTGGTAAACAACACCGGTGCTGCACAGGTGTCAAGCCATTTTCCCCACGACGTCACTCAAGTTCACTTCCAAGCAAAATGAATATCCCGAGATGTTGCCACGGTAGCTCAAAGCGTCGAAACGGCTCGCAGCTGTGTAGTGGCCCCCGTCATAGGCGTGTGGCGGAGCGTGTGATTGTGTGGGTGGATAAAACATGGCTCTAAAATTCTTTTTACTCTTCCCGAGAATCAAAGGCAGCCACAGCACTGGTAGACAAACAGGAGGTGGAAGTGTTGAGAAGGTGGGGAAGGCTGCAGGTTCAAAGTGCTGTCGATTGAGTGTAAGTGAAAAAAGGACACAAGCGGAGGTAATCGGGTGTCTGCCCTGGCTAACAAGCAATAGCATGGGTTATATCTCTTTTAAGCGCAGAGTAAATGTGTGAAATCAGTGGTACAATAGCGAGTTAGAGAATAGGGGTTGTGCCAAAAACCTATATTACAATTTTCTTAGAGCCTAATCACGATTTTGATTTGATTACAATTCAAGTTTTCTTACACTCTTTTTATTAACCAGCCACTCACTCAGACTATGATGGAGGCTGACCAATAGGAGGAGTGGGTAATGGTCACATTTTTATATAGCGCTTTTCACCTTTTAGGCACTCAAAGCGCTTTACATCAAGGAACCACTCACCCATTCACACACCTGGGGGCGAGGTGGGTTAAGTGTCTTGCCCAAGAACACAACGACAGTATTCATTTTTGCGAGCTGGAATCGCACCACCAACCTGTGGGTCAGTAGATCAAACACTCTACCAACTGAGCTACTGTCGCCCAGTAGTGAAAAGTGTCAGTTTTTGACCATGGAGCTGCATTAAACAAAAAAGCAGGGAATCACGATCTGGTAATTTTAACTAAATAGCAGGTCGTCACAGGGATGAGCTCAGATTACATTTTCATTTCCATATTGCCCAGCCCTAGTTAGAATTATTCAATATACTAAAAAGGAACGGTAGTATTGGCTTAACGTCATCAAATGGAAACCACGTCCATGAAAATTTGTAAAAATGCGTGGCAGTTGCAACAAATTTGTGTTACCTGCTACTAAAGAATTAGCTATACTTTGTGGCTTCCTCATTTAATCATAAAGGTATTTGTTAGTAGAAAAAAATGTCTAAAAAAGTAGTAAATTACATTATACCATCATGATAAATGTATATAATTGCTTAGTTGACAGCAGTGTGAAGGCAAAAAATGTGTTTTCTCTTAAACTAGATTAGACTTTAAATTAAATTAGGTCAACTTGGTGGCTTTCTAATATTGCTATTCATTGCATTGCATTATTGACGCAATTCAACGGCAAGGGATTATTTTCTCTTTCCTCTTAATTAAGATAAAAAAATTTTTAAAAATTCTACTTTGCACACTCACGGCAACTGAGTTTTTCCTCCATTTTGGCCGTAGCAACAAGAACTAGGAGAAAAGAGGTTATCTTGGGGTAACTGCAAACTAATACAGCCCTTAACTGTTAATGATTCCCCTCATTAAGCCAATCAGGGACGAGTTTGACTTCTTTTCACTATGACAGATTACAAATGAGGCGCGGCACTGGCTCAAATATCCGGGTGGAAGACTGCTGGCTGAGATTAGCAAATCCATATCAGCAGATAAGAGCTGGCTAGGTTCATTAGCCCTGAGCGGCAGAAAGAACCAGTTTAAAAAGTAGGAATAAGAGGGCACGGGGATCATTCCGGGGCTAAATTATAAAGTTGGAATTCCTTTATCACTGTGAAATGGTCAGAATCATTTGAACTTAGAATTGATTAAAGGTTCACCCAGTAACATTTCTAGTGGGGGGTCTGGCACTGACTTGACTCCACGGAGATAATATTGCTCTTTGCCAGGAATATTCCACAGTATGTTATAAAACTTATCGATCTTGATGTTATTTAAATTACATACAGGTGTTTGTAATCGGGGCAGTCCTGTGTGATGTCACATAGTACTTGAAATTGCAGCGACCACTGGAGAAAGCGCACGCCGTTGTTTTGACTGCTTTTGAACACCAAGCTGCAAATTTACCAAGTTTGTACTATAATGGATAAAAAGAACTAGGAAAGGTAGGCTATACTATTAAAACACCATATACACAGTTTAGTTTGGCCAGTCTAAGCCAGAACACTGCATGTACCTGTAGTTTGTCCTCCCCGTTCTTGGCGAGTTGACGGCAGGCGATGTCCAGCTCCTCTCCCATGGCTGTGAGCACGGCCTCTTGTTCGGCCTCCATCTTAGACACCTTCTCTTTCAACAGGATCAGCTCCGACTCTGATGTGCGTCTCCTTTCATTTGACCTGACCTGAACGGAGACAACAGCTCTGAATCAGCCCTACAAGAGGTTATTTACTCAGATTTTCAAAGAAAAAAGAAAACGAAAAAGTGCAGTTGATTTACAGTATGATCATGAATTACATCCAAATTGTGTAATTTTAAAAGGAATTAGGTGCACAAAAACTCAGAGCAGTGCCTCCTTTCATTTGACCTGACCTGAACAGAGCAGAGACAACAGCCCTGAATCAGCCCTGACAGAGGTTATTTAATCCATTTTTTTTTTTCAAAGATTCACAAAACAAAAAGGGAAATTGATTTACAATATCTGATCATGAACTACATCTGAATTGTATGATTTTGAAAGGTAGATGCACATAACATAGATTCCAATCGTTATGTCACTTGCACCTGATGATTGTCCTATTTTAAATGTAGTATACAATTCAACTACCATATTTTCTGGACTATAAAGTCACGCTTTTTTTCATAGTTTGGCCGGGGGTGCAACTTATATTTCACATATAAATCGCATCTGAGTATATGTTTTTTCTTCATTATTATGCATTTTTTGGCTGGTGCGACTTATACTCCGGTGTGACTTATACTCCGGAAAATACGGTACTTTGCAAACTGTTTTGTCTCATTATTTCAACATTTAACCAACAGTTTAAGTTTTGTACTGACAGTTAAAGACACAAAAATTAGCTTAAAATTCACAGTTGTTTGAAATGAATAGCATAACCATAGACTGTACATATAAATGGACATAGCTAACCTACTAGCCGCCGCGTTCCAAATAGGAAGTGAGCATGAGCGCGCTTCCGGCTCCATTGACTCTGGCTCCAGTTCACTTTACATTGAAAAACTGTCACCCCCCCTCCGTAACACTTTACATTGAAAAACTGTCACCCCTCCCTCCGTAACTGCTGCCGTCAGGCTCGTTATTTTGGTCTTAAAATTTTCATATTAACCCACTCTACATGATCCTGGTATTTTTATGTTGCTATGTAATTATTTTGTCCGTAAATCAAGATATGAACATTAATAACAGACAAATCAGGCACCTTCTTTCCCAGAGGTCCCTCCCGCTAGCATTAGCAACAGGTTTGATTGACAGCGTTGCTAAACACCTACTCCCTGCTAAACTAGCGGTGCAGGTGGGAAGGGGTGTCACCTTCAACAGCCTTGCTCTGTATTGGCTCTTTGGTTGCTATGATACTCGCGGTCGGAATTCCAAATATGGAATTCGGCTCCAAATTCGCCCCTATAACTGCTCTAGCCTCAATGAGTTTCATTTGACTGGAGCCAAACGCTATGGGTGACGTCACACAACCCCGTTAGTCCACTTCTTTATACGGTCTACGAGCATGACACAAATTTCCAGTCTTCTTTGTGAGTTTTCAAACATCCCCTGTCCAGGCTAAATAATGATTGGACAATTTGTGCATCAGTGCTATACAGAAAATGAGCAGGTGATAACAGCTTTGGAGTAACTTCCTAAAATGGTTCCTTGTCAACCATCAAGAAACATTTTTAAAACCAGAGCCAAACGCTGCTGTGAGGACATCTTACTGTACATAGTAGCTCTATATATTATCGTTCATTTTACACATATTACAGCCCTGTCTCTGCACGTCAATACTTTCAGGGTCAGTCGATAGGAAAAGACATAGGGACCTGGATCATTACAGTCCCCTGACAATAAACCACCTACGCAGTAACATTAATAAGAGAAGCTTTTTCTCCTTTCACTTACATCAAATCAATACATGGATCCCCTATAGAGTCCCTAGTACTTATCAGCAGCCTGTCAGATGAGGGAATGGGTGTTCAATACTTCACCTGTGGTTATAAAACACCTGAGTCGTGACAATAAAATGCTTTTAAAAATAGTGCTGATTTGGCACCGCTGCACCTTTGCGAGGTTTTGGAGATGTGCGCTGAAGATTTATGAAGGTGAAAAGTGTGTTATCTAAAGGCAATGGAGCTGTAAATATGAAATTGGGTATGCCTCAAACAACATTATACCAAATAATGTTGTCACCTGGTACGCTTGTATTGTATTACTGAAGAGGGTTACAGCTTTTTGTTTGTTTTTTTTTTGTTCCTATTCTAAAAACAATCTTTTGAGTTTGGTCCCTGAGTGCAATATCTCACCCACAATGCTGATTCCGCAGAGTAAGAGCGTCTGACGTAAGTAGCCACCATGATTCACAATGATAACATAAATAATAAATAATAACATAAAATACATAAATGAAGAAGCCAGTTAACAGTGTAACAGGTGAATTGGGTGTTACTGGGTTGGGACTGTGTAAACCGTCATGAGAAATACATACTTACATACTTTTTTGAGCGTACTAGCTATACCGTCATTAATGAGACTAATTAAGCAGCTTTGTTTGTTTCTCCCTGTAGATTAAGGTGTTCTAAAAAGGTGCTGCAGAAGTTTACTCACAACCTTTCTGCAAAAGTTTAGACGCCTTAGCATTGGCGTTTTATACTGTTGTTTACATTGTGTTTTACAATTTTGTTCTCTATATGAAAAGGTTACCAAAAGAGAAAAAACAAAACTTGCTGACTTGCTGTTTGCTGTCACATCAAAGAGTGAAGCAGATCAAATTAGGCTAAAACAATAGCTTCAAGGTTGAGATTCATCTTTGGGCAATGAAAAAATGTGCAGGACTAGTCAAACAAGTGTGGATTCTGTGGAATGAATTGACAACAGAAGCAACTTAACACAGCTTGAGGCTCAAAATTGCAGATAATTAGACCTAAAATATGATTACCTTTAAATGTCTGATAAGCCGATACCTCTTATATCCCAGATTCACAGTACCCCATGTTATTTCATATCATATAACACAGCAAACTCAGATTTCAGTGAAGTAGGAGAAAGCTGCAGCGTCAGTGAAACAGCGCTGCCAAACACACACTTGTGTCTTTACAGCTTGTCTTCTCATGTCCTTGGACCTCTGCTGTCACAGTTAATTAGAATCAGCACAAATACTGTACGACATCAACCGAGGAAAAAAGATACGCGTTTCACAATTCGAAACCATGATGTTGGAAATTTTGCTATCAGTGCAAGTTTTATTTTGAGCTAAACTGACTTTTTGGAGCTTTTAATCATGTTGTTGTATTCTCATGAAAACATACCTGGAGTTGTATTATGTTTAATGTATGCATGTTTCAGTAATATAGCACATTTAGGCATCTTCAGAGCTCAAAATGATTGCCCCCTCTGATATACGACAGCACACTGTAATGAGTTCCTTCTTGTTTTCAAACTGTTTTCATTGCACAGTCTAGTCATTATTTTTGCTGCATACAAGCTACACATTTAAATGCCACGGCAGATGAAACCCAAGCACACTCTATTGGCGTTTCCGATCCAATTTCATCTTAATTAAGGATTTGACGTTATTCCAAAACAAATACAGCCATTTGTTTTAAGTTATACAACAGGAAATATCAGTGGTGTCATAAGCAGTTGGAGGGTCCACTACCAGCTTGTCTCCAAGGACATGTTATTGCTTTGCTGGGAATGTTCCACGCTATAGCATTAAACGCCACGAGCGACACCGCAAGGCCAAGTTACAGGTCAGAACTGTGGAGAGGCGACCCCGCTCACAGTAAGAATACATGTTTTTAAAGGTATTTTTGAGCAATAAACACATTTATAATAGAACAAAAGGACTGGTTTAATGCCATACTGTGGAACATTCAAGGTAAAGCAATTACACAGTAACTCAGCTATAACTCCATGGAGACAAGGATGTAGAGAACCCACCATCAAAAATGTTACACAGGGCATCTTTAAAGGGCCCATATTACACTATTTTCTGATCTATGTTATAATGTTGTTTCCTCATCACACGTTTAACACACAAACTTGCTGTTCCACCTTGTGATGTCATGTGATACAGGATACAGGAAGTGCTCCACTGTGTTTTTAAACTCCATACACCTTCACTAGAATCATTTGGATAATTTCACCCCTGGAATTGCCAATCTCTTCTGAACAAAAGGTAAAAGATAGCTGTTAATCTGAAAACTACCGCTTCACAAGGTGGAACAGAGCATTTTGAGATTTGGAGATGTAGACAGACTAATAATAAAGGGTCACTCAAACATGTGAAACAAAACACAACTTCAGGTATGTTTTTGATAAGGCAGCAACATTCGAACATGGCTTAAAGTTCACAAGAGTCAATTTCGCCTAATACACGACCTTTAATAACGATTGTGACGCTGAGCCGAGCGTGGACAGGGCGTGCTTACTTTGTGGTCCAGTTCTTCTCGGAGGAGCTGGTGCTTTCTCTGGAGGAGGGAGTGCGCGTCTTCCTTTGAGCTCAGTTGCGCTGCCAGTTTATCGCACTCATCTTTCATCCTGTCCAGTTTGATGCGCAGTGCCTCACACAGCTCTCTGTCGGAGGCTGCATCTGCCTGGTACAGAGGAGATGTGGACATAAGCAATCATTTACTGCTATAAAAGCCACTGGGCGATCCGGCGAGGAAAGCAAACCTAACATAAAACAAACTGATAGCGTTTTTAAAAGTGTAATAGATCTACACGGACGCAATGGCTTAATTATTTCGGGGAATGTGTGTAAAGCTGTGTTGTTCAACTTTAAGCACTGGGTTGGCTGAGTACATCTATTATGGCTTTTAATTGACTGTTAAAGCATCACGTCAATGGCAGTACGAGGAATGTATAATGAGAATGAGAAAAGAATTAGAAAATTGTGATGATGAGAACTAAATTTAGTGGTAATTTTATAGTTTATGAACCAAATAACAGATTCAATTTTAACCAAAATGGACATGCCATAATTCTAGTCAAACTGTGCCAAAAAAAAAAAAAAAAAAATATGAATATTAAAATAAAATGTAATAAAGCCTAAAACAACACCAACACAAGGCTAATTTCATAAAGGAAAATCATGACTAAAATCTGTCTTTTTTACATTTAAATAAAAAGGTAAATTTCTGTCAGATGGAGAATCATAGCAATATAGTGTAATGATCTAATCTTCTGTGTTTGGTTCAGAGCTGACACCTTTTGTTGTTCTTGTAACCGTTTGTGTTGTTGTTAATGTAACTGCTTTTGTATGTGACACTTGGTTGCTATGCCAACAAGTTGATGTAAAGGTTCTATTCGTCAGTTACTGGTCTGTTTTAGAGACTGGCTCTAGTGAGTTGAGACTGCTGTTGTTTTGCTCTTGTTTTGTTACGGGTTACGGCCTACAGTAACCCTCGTGTTCAAAAAATAGAGAAAAAAAATAACAGCAGAAATTTGGCGAATTTCCTTGCACCAGAACGCTACAATATTTAGTTTTTTGGAAGACGGATAGTTGTGTTAACCGATATAGTAATATACGGTAAATATTTTTGCAATATATTGTGCGGCCCTAGCTTGTACCGTTGGACCAATAACAGCCCTTTCAGGGTGGGGGACCTATCCCATCCAGCACAGCAAACTCGCACTCGTTATTATAGCCTGTTCAGATGTTTTCATCTAAGGTGCTCTGGCTATTGGTTTCTGGTGATCTTCCAATTAAAATTCATAAGCTTGACTGTTCTGTAAATTTAGGTATTAAGTTAATCTTTATGGCCTCTTTATCACACTCCTTTGTAAAGATAATAAGAATACAATAGCCAAAGAGGCATAAACAAAGTAGCAAAACATGTCTTCTGGAAATGGGTGAAGAAGAAAAACAGATGGAAAATGTAGAACTATCACTTGAGGGGGGCATTAAAAGACGGATTAACATTGAGACAGTGAGAGGGAGGATAGAAATGGAGAAACGCAAGGACAAAATATACGAGTACTTAAAGCTTTGCCTGACAGTCCACTGGATCTACATCTCAACAGGGGCTCGGGGCGAATCTGCTCCGATATTGGGTGGGCCACTTCGGGGACATCTGCTGCACCCTTGGGCGAGCATTTTAAAGCGAACGCCAGCGAACGCCCTTGTCCTTAGCGCACTTTGCAAATGACACCATTACAATGAGCTATGTCAGATATTAATGTCATTTAGTGTGCGTTAATGGTCTAAACCGGAGCGTATTAGCGAGGACCATGCCCCCTTTAGAAATAATGTACCCACAAGGGCTCATCTTGGGAGATACTGACAGAAGAGCGGAGGGGTCCCCTATCTCCAACCAGCTTCGATGAGACTGCAAAGGTCTGATATCAGGCCTTTTTAAATATTCACGCCCGGAGCCTTGGAAGAACTGGAGTGTCCACGGGGCACTGCACACACTTAAGGAGCAGAGATATCCTCACTTCACCCGTACTCCGAGGACAATGGATCCAAAAGAGCACAAAATGAGGATTTAGCCGGCGTAAATTTGCCAGATGTTTAGTGGCTGAGGCGTGTCTTCCATGTGCGGAATTTCAAACGTGAGCCCATGAGATCCCGGGTGTCAATTAAAAAGCGCTAAGCCGTGATCCGTGTTTATTTTTTGCTTGGCTTATGACCTTGCCATCGTTCACAGATTTGACAGGATGTGTGTGAAGTGGAAGATGCATAATTGAACGCCAACTGTCTGCCTTTGGAGGACGTTTGAGGTATATTCAAATGTGACAAAGGTAAAAAGCAGATGGGAGATGGGATTTTAACATGACAGAGACAATTAAAGGCCGAGGTAAGAGCAGGGCCCGCACACTACAGGCTTTTTGCGCCTGTTTGAAGCTTCAGTCAGTCAATTAACTTGTGCCGCTATTTGATACACTTTTTCTTTTGTTGGGCAAATTGAAATTAAAAGTCAAGTTTTAATTAATTTGGGTAATGTCTTTGAACCGCATCTTACAGGAAAAACACAGGGCATCAAGTGTGACTGAAGAAAAAATAACAACAGTCCCAACCAATTTAACTGTCACAAGGGAAATATCAAAGTTATTTTTTTCCAAGACAAGATATTCTTTGGAGATTCTTAAAGGTAATGGCTGTTAATGGTTCACAAAAGTTAATACAATAACAGCTAAAGTTGGGATAAAATTAACATTCAAACCACAAATAAATAGGTAACAGGACCTAGAGCATTGGCATCCATCCCAACCACACTAGTGACGTAATGTTTTATCACCTCATGGGCTGTGAATGTTGCCATTTGGTTGAATTTGCTCTGCATTTATTAGCACATTTAGACATATGTTGGCCTCTTGTGTAATAAACTGAAAATAAAGTCCAGATCTGACCATCTCTGGAAGCAAACCAACATTGGAAAAAATTACGCTACCTGCTAATAGTTTTCTAGGTTACATTTATCTTTTTTGAACTGTTAAAAGGGGCTGGATCAGATTTCTTTCCTGCAATAAAATAACATTTGTTTTGCCCCAGTTCAAATATATTGTAAAAGCAACTCATAGGGTCTAAGTGAGACCACGGTGGGTTGTCTGCATCTGTAAAAGAGAAAGTAATGGCGGTGCACTGTTACTATGCTAGCACTTGCGCGATGGCAAAGCTCCCCTGAAGTTGGGAAAACCAAAAAAACTCATCGTTGTGAATAATTAGGAAGCGAGGAATATGTTAGGAAAGAGGAAAGTGGGAAATATAAATTATTAAGACAGTAAAAATCAGGTCAAGGGGCGAGGGACTTACCTTGACTTCTTTCAGGTGTCTCTGCAGCTCATCTCGCTCCAGTGTGAAGAGCTTGAGCATGTCCTGTAGGTCCCTCTCCTTTTTGGACTTCCCCTCCTCCAACGCTGCCTTGATGTACGGGTGGGCGACAAAAAAATTATTCTCTCTCTTTATTGTTTGTTACGTTGATAACAAACAATAATGAGACGATAATTTAACAAAGCATAGGCAATGTGCTAAAATGTGCCTGTAAATGTTTAGATTGAGGTTCAAGTATCACACAAAACATGAATGAACCATAAAACTAACCCCAAAAGAAGATGACGTTACACATTTCTGTTTGTTTTATTTTGTTATGTTTTTACTGTCATTTTAATAGTTTTAATTATAGACAATATGCTCAATATACAATCTCCAAACCAACAATTGTGATTAGGGAGGTCTCAATATTAAATTTAACTGTTATCCATATTGCAAGGAAAAATAGCACAATTTATCAATTACCGGTATTCACGATTACTGACCAATCAGGAGTGAGATCCTTATGTTTCTTTGATTTCCATTATCTAACATGGTATGTGACTTGGTTTATTAAATCAAAGCTGAGGTGACAAAAACAGTCACATAAAAACATGAACTGTACTTTTTTGGAGTATAGATTGAACTGACTTAATTTGCTTCTAAAATGGTCACGTTTATTATTTTTTAGCTTCTACGATTATATTGTGACCTGAATAATCCTGATTATCGATAGATAATAATCTTGACATCCCTAATTGCTATATTATCCATTTTTAATATATCTCCCAACTCTACCTTTACATTGTCGAGTTCTTTCTGATGCACCTCCCTCTGTAGCTGAAGCTGTTGTCCCAAAGCGGCCCTCTCCTCCTGCGCGGACATCAGTTTGTCCCGGAGCTCTGAGTGGGACTTTTGGAGTTCTTTCCTTAGGCTCTCCTCCTCGGATAACCTCTGAACCAGCTGAGCGTGGGAGGATGTGACCTGTTTGACTGTGTTTTGGAGCTCCGTGTGCTGCTCTTCGTCCTTCTGTTGCCGACGGGCCTGTGACTCCACTCTCTCCTCCAGTCTTTGGTTTTCTTCTTTTAGTCGCTTATGTACAGCCACCTGATTACGGGCCTCCTGCTCCAGAGAGGTGTAGGCCTCCCGTATCTAGGGTTAGCATTCAGGTTTAAGTTGGTAAATTAACGTTAATGTGTAAGAGTTTTTGCTCAGTATTAGGGCAGCACAATTATAAATTAAAACCATAATAGTGATTTTTTTTAATTAATTGAAATCATGATTTGAAAACACATAATGTCAACAATTACTTATAGTGGCAGAATATATATTTATTAGTAATGTTTTGTGATATTCAAAGCTTTCAACTTCCTGTTATAGGCAGCGTTTTGAGGACTTCTTTACTATTCAAGCTGTAAGATTTAGTTTTAAATTGCTATAGCAACAGTCCTAATTTTTTATCATTCTGAAACCCATGGATATGTTGTAAAAGCCATTTTTTCTCTATATATTATTTCTGTAATTGATTTGAGCACTAATTATAATCACAGCTATAATTAAATTGCACAGCCCTACTCAGTCAAATCTATTTAAGATGGAGCTGATATAACTTGAGAATTTAAAATGCTAGATTTAATTATTAAATTTAGTTATATCCTAATGAGGAAAACGTATTGCCAATTAGTATTAATATTCACATTCTATGCATAAGGGCATTTTCAATCCGCAGGCTTGATTTTAGCAGATAATTGTAGTATCACACGGAATAAAATGTCATCTTTTAGCAAATGCAAATAAGTGAAGAAAAGTACATCTCTTCTTCAGTGCGCAGTTCTATTTGTAGCTTGTACCTCCCTGACTTCCTGCTCCAGAGACAGTTGCCGTTGGCGACTATCGGACAGCTCCACGTCCTTGCGCCGCAGCTCCTCTTCCCGATGGGCGAGGCGGCCTAGGATTTCAGCCAGCTCCCTGCGGGCCGCCTCTGTCTGCTGGCTCAGCGCCTTCATCTGGGCATGAGAACTCTCCCTTTCCCCCGCTGCCTGCTGGGACAAACAGAAAGGCAAAAGATGAAGAGGAGGTGTGAGAGGTACGCAGAGAATAAATGAAACAATAATGATTAGAAGAATTGAAAGAGTAACAGTAACCGAGGGAGGAAACATGTGCAACGGCAGCTTTAGGACTGATAGGAAAATGCTAGCACTCAGCTCTCTGATAAGGGACAATGGTCAGGTCTGTTCGAGGCAGATTGGCGCTAATACGTCGGCTTTGACTGGATTTTGCTGTAGCTCAGAAGCTAATCATTTAATTGAGCACTTGATTCCCCCTCCCTAATTCATTAAAGGAGCAGAGATGATTGTGTAATAGATTCTGGTCACGTCGCAGAGCCAGGTGGGAGTCTGTCTGCTGAGTATGAAGGTGACTCGCTCAGTAATAACACAACACAGGGCAGTGCTAACCCCTATTATTTTTAACCTATGCACAAAAGCCTGAACGCAGTTTATTACAAAATGTAGATTTACAATGGAACATATAATAAAATTTTTCCAGAGGGAGTTTTCAACAAAGTTAATGTTTTGTAAACCATGCGACAGTGGTATGCAATAGGTTAAAAGACAAAAATGTATCATAATCAGAAACAAATAAAAGGAAAAATTAAAATAGGTGGGTTGATAAGCTAAAAGGATTTAAAGCTTTTTCAGCTTTTTTTCACCAGCAGATGGTAGATGTGAAACCTGTTTTCCCTCTGCTCACTTGGCCTTTGTTCAGGCTCTGGTCTTCTTCTGAGAGACCAAACCTGGCACACTTTCAAACAGAAGTAATGGAGATGTAAACTGGTGAACGAAGTGAAGGAAGCAAGATGGCGCCAGCGTGTACCGGCAGTAGTCTACCTGCTTTGCTTAAGCTGTTGCTTGCTATGGCATTGCTTTGTATTTAGTGCCAAGATATCTCTGGACTGCTAGTCTACAATCGGCAGGCACTTACTGGTCTAAAGCGATCTCATGAATGGTTTCTTCATCACAATCAAGCATCCAGATTCCCTCCTCACTTGGCATCAGGCCCAGCCTACCTGCTGCACTCACCTGTCTCCTCACAATGGAAGCGGTCCAGACCTGACTGCCAGTAATTGGAGAAGAGTTCACATAGAAACAGAGGTCGGGGGCTAGCACAGTGTACAAATCCAGCTAGATCTGTCGGCAGGTTCTGATAGACTCGAGTAAGCCTTGACACCCCAGTCCTGTGTGCTCTAGTGTATCACCCACCAAAGTTCAATAAAGACACATGTGGGCATTAAGTGAACAGCACTCTGTTGGTTTCGATCCTATCTGCCAGACAGTTTTTCTGTGAACCTAAGACAGTACTCCTCCTGTGTCTCCCTTAGATTATGGTGTGAACTAGGATTCTACATTAGCACTGCCCTCTTCCCTCTGTACATGCTTCCTCTGAGTGATGTTTTTAGAAAGCACAATGTCGCATTTCATTGTTTTGCAGATGACATTCAAATATATTTACCAGCGACCGCTTATGACAGCCAGACCACAATCAAAGCTCAGGACTGTCTCAGGGATGTGCAGACTTAGTTGAGCACACATTTTCTGAACTTAAATCCAAATAAAACCGAGATTGTGTTTGGCCAAACTAACCCACTGCTTGGGCATGACAGTGTGATTGGTCCTCTGCCGTCTTATTGTCGCCCTGCAGTGAGGAATCTTGGGATGATCGTGGACTCCATGTTCAAACTGGACAAACACATTAGCTCTGTCACAAAGTCCAGCTTCTTTCAGTTGAGGCTCCTTGCCAAAGTAAAGCCCTACCTTCCACAGGCAGATTTTCAAAAAGCAATCCACGCATTTGTAACGTTGCATCTGGATTACTGCAATTCTTCGTATGTGGGGCTGGACCAGGTCTCCCTGCAGCACTTACAGAATGTCCAGAGCACTGCAGCTCGTCTGCTGACTAAAACTAAGACAAGAGCACATCATGTTGGCAGTGCAACCTGCACTGGCTCCCTATTTCAAAATGTTATTGCGTTTAAATGTGTGTACTCTATGGGTCCACTTTATTTGAGAGAATTACTGCAGCTCTATACTTCACCCAGAACCCTGAGGTCACCTGATGAGCTCTTGCTGGCTGTGCCCAAAGCCAAGCTCAAGACCAGAGGTGACAGAGCCTTTTCTGTGGCAGCACCCAGACTATCTGTCCTCTGTCTGTCAGATCCTCTCAGTCTTAACACATGTGGCAGCACCCAGACTATCTGTCCTCTGTCTGTCAGATCCTCTCAGTCTTTAACACAGTTTAAGACTAGACTGAAAACTCACCTCTTCTCCCTGGCATTTAATACTAGATAGACAGGATATCTTGGCGTTTTATTGTTCTTTTCCTATGTATCGTGTTATCTGTATATTGGGTTTTTTTGTTGACTTTTATATGAAGCACTTTGGTCAGCTGAAGTTGTTTTAAATGTTCTATATAAATAAACCTGATAGCATCTAGTGGTTTTATGTGAGAATCCAAAATGGCCAGGTCAGCCAGTCTAATTACGGACGGTAGCTTTAAGCAGTAGATTATAGGTTGCACAATAACTAAAAGCAGCTCTCAATATATGTTTTGGAAAGGGGTTATTATTGTAAATATCTAGACAATACAAACATAATGTATTACTATTCCTACAAACGTTATTTGCTTAATTCTAAGAATTATGTGGGTAACACTGTAATAATTACACCTTAATTATGTAGTTACTAAACTTGAATCACTCTTAATAAAGAATAAAGAAGAAAGAATTCACTATGAATGCATTACTTGTTCATGCTATATTAAGGTTAATTAAGGTGTAGTTATTATAAAGCAGTGCCATTCTGTGACACACATTCTGTAGCTAATTGTTCGACTTTATTTGGATAAATACTGGTAGACAAAAGATAAAAAATAAAACAAGAGTCTAATGGACAAAGGTGACACATACTAAATGTCGCCTAGTTGTTGTTTCTGATTTAACAGCGCTAGCAGCTGTTAAATCAGAAAATCAGAAGCCCGGGGCAGCTGTGTCGTATTGGACAGGTACGCCAGAAGCTAACAGCTAACAGCCCTTCTGTATTTGTGCCTCTGTTACCACCAGTGCCGCTGCTACTACATTTATCTGCGCTGAGATTGCTTGGGAGAGAATTACCATGGTCTGGTGCGTGTCTGGATTCAACTGATAGAAACGTGGTGGCTCTGCAGGTTTGTGAAAAGAAAGCTTCGAAAAAAAATCCCCGCTAAAGATAGCCATCAAAGCTAGCTCCGATAAGACTCAAATAGAGAATTGTGGCAGTCTGCAGAGCGCTGAAGCAGATGTATGTTTTCACTTGAGGGGCACAAATACCATATGCTCAAATATTGTATGTATAGGAATGTGTCATATTTTTGGGAAAATAAACATAGGTTTATCATTTTGGCAAATTAAGAGATAACATATTGTGTTTTCCAATTATTTAAAATCCTAAAACATGTTAATTAGTTTCTAGTTAGACAAAGCATTTGAAAATATATAAAGAAACTACAGAACAAGAAGCCTATGTTGTAAAATCTGTTAATTAGCCAAAGTTGTTACTAAATCCTGTTGTTGTCAGATGAATTATTGTATGAATATTTTCAAAGATTGTAGCATATCCTCATCTGTTAATTATTTTACACCCAAATCTGTTGCAACACATTTTGTTTTCTTCTCAGTAATTAGTACTATTGTCACAAGTACTGACATTTCAAACTCGATTTCAATACTAAGGAAAGACAATAAATTGTAACTGATGAATAGAACCTTCAGATAAACTTGTCGGCATAGCAACCAAGTGCCACATACAAAAGCAGTTACATTAAAAACAATGCAAAAACAGTTAAGAACAACAAAAGGTGTCTCTGAACTAAAGACAAAATATCAGATTATTACAAGACATTCTTCTAACATTATCATGCAGTTCTGATATAGATCAAGACGATTCCACAACTATATGGGAAAAGTCAAATTTACTTTTTCCTCCAGTATCGATACTTCAAATGAGTGTAAGGTTTCAATTTGAAGTATCAATTTGTTTCAGGGTAGTGATACTTTTGTTAACTCTAGACTAGTAATTATAAGTTAGTGTATTTTTCACAGAGAGAGAAGATGAGTGCTTAATTAGGTGGTCATGAAAGCCGGTGTCTGACCCTGTGGAAGGTCTGGTCTGAGCTCTCACCTCCTCGCGCTCTTTCTGCAGCTTCTTACACTTCGCCCTCCACTGACGGATGGCCTCCTGGGCTTTGGTTTTCAGCTCGTCCCGGCTCCTCTTACTGTCCTCCAGCATCTCCTCCAACTGCCTCTTCTCAGCATTCTCACAGCCCTGCAAGGACAGAGGATAGAAGATGTCAACAATTCAGAAGAAGTGAAAGTTACACGACTGGTTTTAACAATTTGAAACGACGTGAACTTGTAGATGTTATTTTGTAGGCTCACAATAAATGCATTTTTTCAAAGATTTGTAATTTGTGCATTGTGTAACATTTCTGGTGGAGGGTTTGCCACTGGCTCGTCTCCATGGAGATGTTAATCGCCAGGGATGCTCAACAGTATGGCGTTTACTTCCCTATCTTCATGGAGACAAGCAAGTGACGCAACCAGAACCATTTATAGTTCAGATCTGTGGAGAGGTAACCCTGCTCAGAGTAAGATGCATGTTTTTCAATGCATCCTTGAGCTATAAAAGGGCGGTAATTGAATAAATTAAAGATGTAAATTTTAATGCCATACAATGGAACATTCTAGCCAATACATGAACAGGTGGCGGACAAGCTAATATAAGAGACGTATAATCGTAGGGTGAAGTTACTGATAAGCAAATATGGAGGCCAAGTCAGTGCTCTACCCTGGAACATTACTGTACCAAATCTGAGTCACTCCAGGTTAGGGCTGTCAAAAGTATAAGTAGTAAAAATCAGATATTAATTGATACTAAACCTAGTATCGAAACTAGATACTGATTTGAGCAGGTACTGATACTAAAAAAGTCAGAATGAACCTTTCTTGAGCAGGTACTGATACTAAAAAAGTCAGAAATGAACCTTTCCTGAATAGCTTTAGAATGACCTTGAGCTGTATCAGAACAAGTATAAGACCACACAGACTAATATACGCCCATGGACCACTATGGAACATAACTGGACGACTGAGGGATTACACAGATATAACACCACATAGTGATATAAAAGAAAGTACTAGTATTTAATGTTGAAAATCACATTCTATTGTCTAGAGAAAGACTGTTTTTCATTATCATTGTGGTATCAGAATCGGTATTGAGTATCAAGTTTATTCCTTAGTATCAAAATTGAGTTTGAAATTTTTGTATTGTGACATTACTCCACTTACCTGCAATTCTTTCAGTTGCTCGAGCATTCGAAGTTGCTGCTGTTCTCGCCGCGCCAGATCTGACGTCAGCTCCTGGTGTTTACACGAAAGAAAAAGGTCAGGATCGGATGTGTTTGCACTTTATGTAACAAAGACGAACCATAGAAAGAGGATAGATAAGGTTAGAGGAGTGAAAGATAGCAACAACAACAGCAACAATGCAATACCATTTGTAACAGAACATAATATCTTTTGGTTAATGGTACGGTATTATTTATTTAGAGCACAACAATATATCGACCAAGATGGAGTCATAGGAAAGATGCTAGTGCCAGTTGCAGCATGTTAATGGAGACTTATTATACAAAATTGACTTTTATGAGCTTTTACCCAAATTGAGCATCGTCTGAGTTGTGTTTTGAGTGATTCCTGTATTTTTGAGTAATCCTGTATTGTCTTGCATATGGTTTGAATGCATAAAAAAATACAGTTTTTATCTACCCCCCCAACCCTGCTCTTGGCTCCGTACTTACTTGCAATTCTTAAAAAAAAAAATGAGAAAAAAAAATGTTGCATAGCCATAAAAAAAAAAAAAGTACATGAAAAGCTGCTGCTTCCTGTGGTAAAAATGGCACTATAAAAATGGCTGTTTACAATTAACAAAATGTAGAATAATGATCTTTTTATGTGTATAATAGGAAAAAGCATTATACGACTTCTTTAAGGTAGTAGTTTCACTGGAAGAAAATCTCTTTGTTTCCAGGCCTCGCTTCACCCTTACACTGCAGTTTCAGTGAATAAAACTGTCAATCACCGGTAATTAGTCATGAAGCAATTAGTCACAGGGACCTCACAATAGTCTAAACCAACAGTGAGAAATGAAATCTTTCACCCCATTCACCTGATTATGCTTCGTTTAACTCATTTATGGATAAAATGAAACCAAAGTTTATTCTGATGTCGACTTAAAAAACGCTAAGAGACGCCTCAGGTGATACACTCCGCCACAGACGAAAGAGTGGGAGTTTAAACACATTTGAAAAACATCACAGGTTGCAAGAAAATACGAAATGTGCCAATTCTAAAAGTGGAGGTTTTCTGGAAATATTTTTTGATACAAACCTTTTGCCCTGAGAAGCACGGCGCAGGGGAATGTGGGTTTTATGTCAGGGTTGAAAGTAACACGTTGCACTAGTTTAAGCAGGAAAAATGGCTGTTGGTTCAAACTGTCTGATGTGCTATTCCGAATGTTGATTTAAGAGGATCAAATAGTAGTGGGGTTGGGGTATGTGGCCTGAGATGAGACGGTAGGAAACTCAAAGTGCATATGACGTTAATAATTTCAGTGAAACGTAGCCAAACCTTGTGCACAATAGTTAAAATTACGCCACTAAAAAATACATGACAAGACCTTAATTTTGTTAAATGCAGATATAAACTGTCAGAAAAATGACTTCTTTGCATGAAATTGTCCCAGCGTTTTGGATGGAATTTTACATTTTGATGACATAGGTAGAGATATTCAGTTTTAGAAGTCTCCGCTACTTCCTGTAATTTTGTACCTTTCTTTTCCATTTTTTTCCCTCCAAATCAAGTAATAACTAGAAAAACAAGAAAACCTGCCATATGCACTTTAAATTACCTGAGTTGGAGCAAAGGTACATCCATGGATAGTGGAGTTAGTGTAATAATAGGGTCAAAAAATGCCTACCCAGATTCTATACATCAATACTCATTTGAACAAGTATTAAAACAGAAAAATACAGACAAACTTTAACATTGCCTGAATAGTTTTTGAATGATCTGGAGCTATATCAGAACTAGTGTAACACCACACAGTAACATTAAAGAAAAGAAACTACTACTGTTACGTGCTGTGAATTACATTCTATTGTATAAAAAAGTAGTTTCAAAAGATGACTTTGAAATCAATAAGTTAGAAGGCTTTAGAGTTATGTCGACTATAACGAACCAGGGATACGCAGCGTAATGTGTAAAATGCTGTGCCAAGGTCTCATCTTGTGGCTGGTATAATACAGTCTGAGTCAGTATCTGCCTAATGGAAACACCAGAAGTAGAAATCCTGGAAGATTCTCAATCCAACAAACTACCAGACAGCTGACAAATAAAACAAACACTGTCTGAAATGCTGCTCAAATGAATTGCCCCTGGAGGGATAAACAAAGTTGCCTGAAACTCAATCTGAAACAAATAACCTCAAAAGTAAACTTGATAGTGAAGGAAATTGGTTATAAAGGCAGGTTTTTTTTCCACGTATTTGTGCAAAATTGTCTTGCCCCAGTGCAGATATTATATAAGCAGCTATTGAGGTCAAATATGTCCGGCGCGTGCTGTCTGCATCTAATTATGAAGCGTTTTATGAAGCAAAACTCCATTATATATAAACTTACCGCTGTGCATAATTAGGATGCTCTGAATGCATAAGGTAAGAGAGCAATAACTTTCGACCGTTCAAACCAGTTCAAACTAGTGCAAACCGGTTCAAACTAGTGTAAAAAAAAAAAAAAAAAAAAAAAAAAAAAGGACAACTAGTGAAACCGGTTCAAAAAAGTGAAAAAAAAAAAAAAAAAAAAAAAAAAATCAGGTACAGGGCTTTTAAGCAAAATTATTTAAAAAGTGTGAATAATTGATGCTGGATCTGGCCACTATTCTTTATCTCCCCTATAGACACAGACAGGTTTGTTGTTGGCGATACAAAGGTTACATTTTCACTGCAGATATAGAAAAGGTCAGTATGAAGCCGCTGTGGAGCTGAAGACACATCTCTCATTGAAATAACCAGACGACAGAAAAAGGCACCCGTACAACTTAACAGTGATGACTAATGGCACATTTGTAAGACAGACATTCACGGGGAGGCCTTGGAAAGATGCGTTAAAATGCTGTTCTTGATTTTTACTCTTTTAAAAACATGAAAAACAGAACCAGTTCATTTTAAATGGTTTGCAGTGGTCCAAAGTTATTCTTCACTTACCTTATGAATTCTGAGCATCCTATTCACCACAATGCACTAAAATGCTAATGCGCACTTCCTGATTATCGGCCAAAAACTGCTTTATAATTAGATGAAATACAATATACCTGTACTTCAAATACCTGGGGAAAAAAATGGGTCAAGGCTTTTAAAGTAGGTGAAAAACAAAGATGGCATCGGCTGTGTACATTTACATGGCCAGTAAAAAGCAGATAAACAGCTAGAATAATCAGATAAAACAAATTTGCTCCAATCCAATAATTTGATCTGATTGTTAGCGTTTACATGCACAAAAGAAGTCAAGAATTCTAAAACACCTGTTGATATGTGTGTTAATCAATGGATTTTTTGAGTAGCTGTTGTGATTTGGAAAACAAAGTACAATGAATTTTAAAATTACATTAAAATGTTTGCATAATTTTCCTTGCACAGAAGTGAACAATCAGAAAGAAATCAGATTACTGTTCACTGTAACTGTTTACATGACATTTCATTAATGTGATAAGTCCAGAAGTCAGATAATGATCAGATTAGTGTGCATGTAAACGTAGGAAGCGTGTTACATATAAAACAGTGGACAGACCTGAACTTGTAAGGAGAGCTGGCCCTTCTCCTTCTCCTCTCGAGCCAAAGCCCTCCTCAGCTCCTCCACCTCCCCCATCACCGAGGCTCTGCGTAGCTGCTCTTTAAGCTCAGCCACCTCCTTCTCCAGGTCTGAACGATCTGCAACAATCACAGCTGTAATTCGATGTGACAATTTGATTTGCTATTTATATATTCTTTTACCTCGCCGTAAGTTCAACAGCATGAAGTGAATAATGAGTTTTTTTGCTGCCACATATGAAACTGCTTTTAATTGTCTAATAGAGGTCGGCAGGGAATGTCAAAAAACAACCGGGAAACATAGAAAGTTGTCAAGTTTCTGGTAGTAGAGCAAAACGGCCATTACATTAGCCAGAACGTTAAAGGCGAATTGCTGAGTCACTACTAGTAAATACATTTATCGTTGTATAATGTCAGAATACCTTTGAATGAACACTGAGCATGAACATTGAGTACGTAGCGTTTTCTGATTCTGATGATGTTGTTACAATCCAGAGCTCTAAACCCATTGTGGTATAAACACCTAAATTTACCGGATACTGCAATTTAATTATCTATTATATTACCGGTAGTACACATTTAATACATTTAACATTTGGCCCTTTAAAGTTTTTACGAGTACCAAAAGATTTCCCCTTTTTAATATTTTGTCTCTCGAGAGCCATCTCGCTCGGAAAAATTCATTCATCAGCCATTATTCACCACCATTTTGCAGTGTTTCCATGGTGTTGAAATACATTTAGAGGCCCACCATAGTCAAAGATTCTTTCTTTTTTGGAAATATTAAAAAAGTTGTTCCATATGACCAATAGTCTCTGTCAGGGAAATGCGTTGGCTTGTCCCATGTAACCAATAAAGGACTTAAAATATTTCCAACAGAGTGCCTCATTTCTTGACCACTTTTACTCTTATCACAGTAAGTTTTTATACTTCAAGCATGGTCATCTTTGTTAGCCTTTGAGCCTTGTCCTTGAGGAGCACCTATTTTGGACTTTTAACCAAGAAAACCCCCTGAAGCGCTGACTCCTGTGTTTTAATTCTTTCTCTTTTGTTTACCATCAAGATAAACAGAGAGGTGGATAAGCTGTATTTATATAAAGCATAACCAAAAGGCTGATGTTATGTGTTAAGTTTAACTCTGCTAAAATAACTAGTAGCTGTTCAAATACAAATCTACAATGAAAGTACAGATTTCAGACTCCTCCTGGTGCTCCCCCTGTGCTGTGACCCTCACCTCTGGAGTGGTGGGATCAGTTACCTGTGCCTCCCGCTCCGCTTCCCCTCTCCTCCCTCTCAGTGTGGGGGCCATGTGGAGGGGCAATGGGCTGTGACGACTCCAGACGGCCCCTCTGCGCTTCACTGTGGGCTTTTCTGCTCCTCTGCAACTCACCACGCATATCCTCCACCTGCGGGTCAGAAAAGAGGGTGAAAAATCACACAAAAAATAACATGACCGAGTCTCTACAAATGGTTACATAAAAACGGATACAAAGCTGGTGTAAAGTTTTTCAGTTCAAATTTTCTGTTTTCATTCATTGTTTTCATGCTTATTTACTTTGAGTTTTTCTGAGGGAATGTAGGGCATGTAGACCTCGATTTTCAATTTGATTTCATTTTGTCTTATGAAAACCAAACAACAATGGCTTTCATTACTTGTTTCCTGAATACAGATTTTTCATCATTGTCATTTAACAACAAAAATTGTAAAATGTCATCCTCCAAAGTCTGAAGTATGACTCCAGACTACATGTTTTTACTGACGGAGGAATAGCTGTAGACCTTTCCATTAAAATATGATGACAACTAGAAAAGACTGAACCTCTCAATTAAAATTCAATCCATTGCCCAGCCCTTAGAGAAAACCATTTCAAAAACAATGAGGATCAGTCATGTTGGTTATTTTGAAAGTACTATCACAAGCTATTCTTAACAAATCTCTGGCCCTACAAAGAAAAAAAACAAAACAAAACAATAGGATACTTTTTTGTTGATGCCAAACACCAAAGTGACACATTTGAATTAACTGATTGTTTTCCAATCCAGTTTTTAATACTGCACCAATAATGTCCTATTTATCAAGTACTTTAGTAAGAGTTTACCAAGATTTTAAAATAATGGTAGAGCCACGATAGCAGACATGCATAAGAAGTAGTGAAAGTTCAAACAAGTGTTTAGTATTCAAAGTATAGCTGTGAATGAAGAGAGGGATCATCCCATCAGGAAGCCCAGCAGAAGAGACTGACGTAGTTAGGTCCACAGTGACTGACTCATTGTTTAAACAGATCTTTGCACTAAACCTGCGTCTTAAAACACCGCAATACCAACTGCGTCGTCTGTTTGTCATACCATGGGGAGATTTCCTCAGCCTGCATAACCAGAAGACCAAACAAACC
>KN483454.1:382-33550 GCA_000787095.1 Periophthalmodon schlosseri | reverse complement strand
ACAACATCAACTCGTTTGACCCAAGCTTCATTTTGTAAGTAAAGACATAGATAATATTTAAAAGCACAATATTTAAATCAATCATGTTCAATAAGTGACATTATCAAAGCTTTGTGTATATATATTTTGTATTTTTTTTATTTATTTTTTACAATTATTTGCCAGTTAACCATAGGCCTGTCATGATAATTACTATATTGACTTATTATTCAATATATAAAAGCTCAGACAATATTTTTTTGGGGTCAGTATTTATCTCATGTACTTTTTCTTTGCACTACTGGTACATTTTTGATTATTTTTTGACTATATGATAAGACTTAAAAAGTTAAATAAATAACTTCTATGACTCATTACAGACGCAAACACAGTACTACAGCGTTTCATTTGGCTGTTTATTTTATTGCAGCTCATGTTTTTTTAACAATATTGTAGATTTCGAATAGTGTTTTGTGGTTTTAATCTGCTCTTGGGCTATTGTGTCAGTGGTATAAAATAGTTTCAGTATTATCGTTTATCGTCTGTATTTACTTGAGCGATATATCAAACTTCAAAGTTTACTATCGTGACAGGCCTAGTGAACCATCATAGTGGTCCAGTAGTATCTAATATGTTTGCATTTGCTATGTAACTTTGTAATATTACTGATCTTATACTATTATTTTATCAGTCAAAATAAGACTTTTTTCCTCCTTTTGTCTCTCTTGCAACATTACCTAAAATATGTCAGATTAAGTATTTTTTTATGTCTTATTTTTTAAGAGCTACAGTCATGTTGGTCAGATCTGAGCAGTATTTGTGTTGACGTAATCCTACAAGTAAAATCAAAACACACTAGTTCTGAAACTCTTATAAACTAAACTAAACTCTAATTTAACTAATATTTCATTCAAAATATCTAAACCAGATCAAAGCCACGACTAAACCAAAACAAGTCCCAATTTTAAAGGAAGACTGACGCCAAAGTCAATATAGATTAATTCAAATGAAAATATAACTTCAGAAGACGCTGGAGAACCACTGTGTGAGTCATTTGAACTGAAGCACTGGGTTCATTTTTGTCTCTTTGCCTGCATATTTATTCTCTAGTTACCCTCCGTTCACCGCTGTCTCCTTATTCTTCCCGTTTCTAACCGATCCCTGTGTATTTGGTGTCATTTCGTGCAGGGAGATAGTGGATCACCCGTACATGACCGAGATCCCGGCCAACGCATTCCAAGGCATCACGGCTGAACTGCTGACAGTGTGAGCGCTGCACCGACGCACCGCATTCAAATCTGAGATACTGATGAAATTATAAGTTTAAAAATAGCTCCTCAAGCAATAGGGAAAGTATGCGTAAAGTACATTCTAACACTCAGAGGTAGCGGTAACGAAGATTAGATCATTACTATATTTCATTTACTCGAGTAGCTTTATAGGTGCAGCACGTAACTTGTCCGCCATTTATGCTGCAGTGACCCGAAGTATGAGATTTAACGATGGCGTCGCCAGGTTACAATTACAAGTTGCTGATCAGATCTGATGTGTTTTTCCGGGGTATTTTTGTGCACTAAAAACGCCCGTAATGAAATAAATGCAAGACAGATACATTTAATGCCATATTGCGGAACATTCCAAGCAAAATAACAACATTTGGCAGATGACGGGCCCCCACCAGAAATGTTACATGATAGTACACATTTGAATATATGGTATTTCTGTTAGGTATTTACTTCTACTTACTTAAATACCGACATATTGACAAAAAAGCTTTACGTTAGACTATTTGAAAATGTATTTATTTGGATTTTTAACATTTCGTTTACCATGTACCTCTAATTGTTTGGCTACACTACGCGCTTCCGCTGTAAGTAATCCCGTTCTAAGTCCCCATATCCCGTCTCTCTCTATAATAACCAATGGAAGAACTGGTTCCACGTTGAAAACATGGCCTCCCTGTGAACTCTACTGGAAAAGACTGCAAACCGAGTACACAGATAGAGAAGAGAGACTCGTGCAGGGGCTACTGGAATGAGAGTGGAACGAGTTGGTACAGAGGACGTTTTACTAGGAATTTAGGGGATGTGACCACAAAATTGCAGTGAAGGACGGGCAGACAAAACCTCAGTATTAATGTAATATGTTGCACAAACACGACATATTTTCCACTCACTGCGTTATGGTTTTAATGCGAAGCCAGATGAAGTGAACGCTCTGCTGTCAGACTCGATCACATGACAAAACTAGACAGGAAGCGTCATGTTATCCCCGACGCAGTTCTGTCAAGACCGGATTCCTAATTTTAACTTTTGAAGATCGTGAAGAACGGGATACTCCAAAAGTTCTATTCCGTTCGAGTTTATTTATATAGCACGTTTAGAACAACGTCAACTGGCCAAAGTGCATCACATAAAAGTCAGCAAAAAACAAAAGACAAAAAAAAACCCCACTGAGATTCGCCCACCTCTATGTTCTAGTTTATCTCCGCAGAGCTGTGTTGAGAGAAACGATTAAATGCAGATTGGAAGGTTGGTAGTTTGAATCCAATTCCAGCCATATTCATCGCACACTCCTTAATTTAAATCTGTTTTAGTAAAGTTGAGAAGTAAGAAAAGTGCTATATAAATCCAAGTTATTTATCGATACAGCTAAACAGTTACAGTTAAAACTCTCTAGATCTACTACTGTATGTGGCTAATGGTTCTGGTGTTTTGTTCCAGGGCGTTGTTTGGAAATGGCTTCAGAGAGATTCATCGTCACGCCTTCAATGGAACCAGGCTTGAACAAGTGTAAGTACAACAGTATGCGGTGAAATCTATAAAATAAGTGATTTTTAGATTTTTACACTTTCACAACACCAAAGCAGTAAATATCTTAAAATTATAATCTATAATTAATTAAAACACACATCTGACTGCTTTGTCGAGGCGTATTTGAATTGTGTGCATTAACTCGTGTAATAAAACAAAAACTGCATGCATTCTTACTACTTGTGGATATGCCTCTCCATAGATCTGACCGGTAACTTAGTCTGTCGCTTGATTGGTTTTATGACGCTACTGTCTCCCCACTTGCAGAATTCTCACTTGTTTAACCGAAACCCGGGGCACAAAGTGTATTTTATCGTATCCCGCGTCGTTCCGGCCTTTCGGGACACAGAAATGAGCGGATTTAGAGGTTTTACATTTTCTCCAAATGGGTTGTTCAGTATTTGGTCTGGATGAGATCGCTCCTGACATCTGGCATGTGTATTTCCTTTCGCCCAAATTGCACTACAAAAGCGGCAGGATCACAGCTACTCTCCGCGGGCCGTCTCATGTGTGCTCCAGTACGGACCTAAGCCCGGCTCTTGATTAGCCGGCTGCGGTTCTCATGGGAAAAAATGTATCCATAAAAGTGTGCCCCCGTCCCAAACGCTTTGTGTCACCTAAGAATTGAGTTTTATGCTTGATTTGCAGAGGATACGTTTCGTTATGTAGATCAGGCTTGTCCTTGGGATATTGTAAATTATCAGGATTTCAGAAATATGCTGTTTTATAGGGAAGCACCGATAAAGGTGTCAGATATCGGCACCGACGCAGCCAATTTCCTGGCTGGGCCTTGAACTGGATGTAATGAGACTATTTACAGGCTGATCTTGAAACTTACACTGTTCTGTGGTTATTTGCAGGATAAAAAAACAGTTACATAAAACACGTGGATCTATTTTGTAGTAAGTTAACAAGCATTGATTTAAAGAAATAAATGCCATTCTCAGTCCCTATAGTGGCATCGGTTAATATCAGGTATCAGGATATACTTGAAGGCAAAGCGATCGGAACCGAAAAACCTGGAATAGTGCATCTCCACTATTTTACACACCTACGCAACTATACCTCCAAAATAAAGCAAGAATCATTTAACATACTGTTGAACTAAATACAGACGATAATCGATAATATTGAAACCAAAACATGAAGCAGAATTATCCCCCAAAAAGTATTCTTCAGCTAATATCTTATTATAGTACAGAAAAATAACCAAAATATTCCCTCAAATGCAAAGAAAAAGTACCCACATTAATATTGCCCCCTAAAAAGTATTGTTCCATCTCTAATGTATTGAAAGATAAGTCGATATAGTATTTATTTAGGCCTAGTAATTCACAACAGCGAAGCAGTATATAACTTGCAATTATAATTTGTAATTAATTAAAACACACATCTGACTGCTTTGTTGAGGAATATGTGAATTCTGTGCATGTAATAAAACAAAAATTGCATGTACTCTTACTACGAGTGGACTTACCTCTGCATAGATCTGACTTGTAACTTAGTCTGGTGGCATCTCCATGGAGACTACAAATTATTCCTGAAGTGACTCATATATAAATGTTACAAAATACTGCTACTAGTAATAAGTAATATTTGGATGATTTTTAACAGTTTTTGTAAACTTGTGTGCTAAGGGATGAGTAATAAAACTTCATGCAGTCTCCATAAATCAGTTTGGTTTGTTAGTTTGGTCTTGGGGTCAGAAATTTGATTAAGTCAAGTCAAGTTTATGTATAAAACAAATTTAAAAACAACCACAGCTTCCCAAACCGCTGTGTAAAATCAACATGAGGCGCTATCTGGTTAAACTAAACATGCAAAAACAAGATAAAACTAATACTATACAAATGTTCCACTCAGCCACTGCACACAAATGGGTTTTCAACAAATACTTACAAATATTAAGAGATTTGGCAGTTCTAATACCCAGAGGAAGACTATTCCAGAGTCTGGGACCTGCTACTGCAAAAGTCTGGTCCAATCTCGTTTTTAGCCACGACCTTGGACGTTATTACTTTTTATTAACAAATGATTATAGTTTTGCGTTTTATTTGTTAGACTATGTAATATAAAAGATGTATAACAGTTTAAATGTACATAAAAACACTGGAATTGGAATCAGAACTAAACAAAAATCACTGGGGTCGCTGTGGTCTGTCTTTAATAACAGTGTGAGTGAATGACCACACAGATGTTTGCTTTGGCCTGCAGTACGCGTTGAGGTGAGAAGTGAGTCAAGCGGCTTGTCCTGACCAACACAAACTCTCCCGTCTCCGCTGTGGTCCTTATTGGATTTAAGGGGCTGTGGGGAGATGTGCTGAGTGTGTTTCAGAGTTCACCGGACTCTTACATGAACCGAATTTGAACCAACAACGTGAACGAGACCTTCCCTGTAACTCCTCACCTCTCGAATTAGGAAAAATAAACCTTTAAAAGTGCTCTGATGAGGAATGGCCAAATATTATGCCGTGCTTTGGGCTGATTGAAATGAAAAGGATTGGCTTTCATTTAATACACAATCGCTGTTTTGCTTTGTGTCCAGTGACCTTCACAGGAATAAGTACCTGACCAGGATTGATGAGAAGGCGTTCGGAGGCACCATCAGTGGCCCCATGCTACTGTGAGTATCTCAGTTTCATACAATGTGAAAGTATTCAGGTTTACATAAGGGTTGCCAACAATATAGATATCCAGATACAAATTGATACTAAAAGTTGTATGCAAGCCAGAACAGGTATTGATACTGAACAAAAATAATAGGACAGAACTGTACAGTCCCACACAAACCTCCACACAAGTACCACAAACTTTCAAGAGAGCAGTGTAGCCATGTTTTGAGCAGTTACCTATTTGCATTTAAATGTTCAAAAAAAAGCTTTGTGTGGACCGTATTTTCTGGACTACAAGTCGCACTTTTTTTCATAGTTGGCCGGGGGGGACCGTATTTTCTGGACTACAAGTCGCACTTTTTTTCATAGTTTGGCCGGGGGTGCGACTTATACTCAGATCTGGTTTATATGTGAAATATATGTTTTTTTCTTCATTATTATGCATTTTTTGGCTGGTGCGACTTGACTTATACTCCAGTGAGACTTATACTCCGGAAAATACAGTGCTCTTTAGGTGGCAGGTTGCCTAAAGAGGGGGGTACCACAGGAATACCACCCCTTCCCGCCCGCGCCGCTGGTTTAGCTGGGAGCGGGCGCTTAGTAACGCTGTCAATCAAACCTGTTGCTAACGCTAGCGGGAGCAACTTCAGCGAAAGAAGGCACCTGATTTGTCTGTTATTAATGTTCATATCTTCATTCACGGACAAAATAGCGAAATAATCACCACAGGATTTTGCAGAGCGGGTTAATGCGAACATTTTAAGACCAAAATGACGAAGCTCACTGCAGCTGTTACAGAGAGAGTGGTGACAGCTTTTCAGTGTAAAGTGAACTGGAGCCGATGGAGCCAGAAGCGCAGCTCATGATCACTTCCTATTTGGAACGCAGCATCTAGCACGTTAGCTATTCCCATTTATATATACAGTCTATGGTTAATATCTACATGTAAATGATTTGACCCTCCACATCTCAAACGTTAATATTCTACTAATAAATCTGAATTATATCCCCACTTCTGCAAAGAAAAATGTACACGTGATAAATATTGAGCAATACATAGTCCATCTAACTCTTACGGTTTGGTAAGTTGATAAGTTGCGCACTGAGCCACTGTAGAGCTAAGATTATATTTGCACACGAAGGGTTTGCAACATTTCTTGGTTATTAGTAGTGCCGTAAATTGGGAAAACAGTGAACTTTTAAACCAAAGCTGAACATTGAAGTCATGTTCCCTTACGTTATGTTGATCTAATGACGTATTCGGAGTAACTTTTAATTACATTATCATTTCTGGAAGCGAGCCCATAGATTTGAATCCCGTTATATTTTTTCACCTGTTGCGATACACCACCTGCTCCCGAACTAGTTGACGTTGCTTAATCAAAAACATCTTCAGCTATGTCCTTCGCAGACACAATGACACATCAAACGGCCGTGTGCAAGCACGCGTAACTTCAGACTCTATTTTAAATCTCAGGCTGGTTTCAATGCGTTTACCACGGCTATCTAGTTGCTATATTAGATCCATTGTGTCTGGTTTTGTGCAGTGAGCGGCGCGCAGGTCTTCCAGAGGTACAGGTCCTCATGAGTCCCATTCGGTCATGTGTTAAACATCTGGCAAAAACAAAACGAAATAGTTAAAAAGTCTGCTGCCTCTTCTCCACCCGCACACAATGGGTCCCGCGAGAGGAAACCGAGCTAAGGACCGCGAAGTGGGGAGAGCAAAGGGGAATAAAAAACAATTAGAGTTTTAGAAAAGAAATTATACTTTTGGTGTGGTTGGGTTACAGTTTAATAAGTAGATTTAGATAGCGTGGATTCAGGGGATTAAAATGGCAGTCTGTTTTAGCCTTTGTTCAACTTTTGTAATGGAAAGTCGTGAAAATGAGATTGTCAGTAACATTAGCACGCAATTTGTATCTTGTATCTATTTATATTCTACTTCAGACTGGTCATCACACCAGATAGGACCTTAGTATATAATAGGAAGTGTGTAGCCTTGGCTGATAATAAGGGTCACAGAAAAGTATAAAAACGTGATGGCAATAATTGCAGAAAGCTCCTTATTTCCATGGTTCAACAAAAAATACGTAGCTGTAGCGTTCACAAATTGTATACTCTATTATTACATTGCAAGCAGAAATAAAAATAAAAAGAATCTGATTATTTTTGTAGGTGTTTCACAAATGCATATCTAAACGTATACACATGAAATTATTACCAAAATGTCAACCCCTTCCTTTGTAAATTCTTAACTTCTGAGCTCCTGTCTTTCCTCTCAGAGATGTGTCTGAAACAGCCATCAGCTCTCTGCCCACTCTGGGGATGGGCAGTCTGCGTGAGCTCAAGGCACGAGACGCTTGGGCCCTGAAGAAACTGCCCCCCATTAAAGCCTTTTTAAACCTGCGCAGCGCCAACCTGACCTACCCCAGCCACTGCTGCGGCTTCAAGAACATCAAGAAGAAACGAGGGTGAGACGCAAAAGACTCACATGACAGTAATGAGTTGGCCTGTCACAATAATCACTATATCAAATTATCGTTCAGTATATGAAAGCTAGAACAATATATTTTGGGGTTTCATATTTATCGTGGGTACTCTTTGCGAAAGTGGGGCGATTTTTGTTATTTCAGTTGCAATGCGATAAGATTTGAGCTGTAAAGAGCTGAAATAAGTCACTTTTATGGCTAATTATTGGTTAATTTTGCTATTTATTTGTTGCAGCTCAGGCCTTTTAGTGAAACCTAATCTTACTCAGTGGCATAAAGTACTTTCAATATTATCGTTTATCGCAATATTTCTCTGAAGCAATAAATTATGCTTCAAAATTTGTTATCGTGACTGGCCTAGTAATGAGCAAATATGGCTGTACAAAGTTCTTATTCTTTTAATAGAGGGCTAATGGGGAACTTAAAAGTGAAATATGTAACTTTTTTATTCGAGGGTCCACCACCTGCTTGTCTCCATGGAGATATTATTGCTTTTCCTGGATTGTACAAACATATCTCTCTTGCACATATTCATTAACAGGTTTTATTGCTCAAAAACACCTTGAAAATCACGCATTCTTACCGTGAGCAGGTTCGCCTCTCCACAGATCTGACCTGTAACTTGACCTGGTAGCATAACCTGCGTGTCTCCGTGTAGATAGATAAGCTTAACGCTGTGCTGTGGAACTTTCTAGGCAAAGCAGACAAGCAGGTGGTGGGCGCTCCCAGGAAAGTTACACAATAGTCAGTCCTTAATTAGCTCAGAAAAAGACCTTGGAGTCAGGTAGTTTCTAAAACTACAGCACGAGGTACCTACATGACTATAGATTTTATTAAGGCTGCCAGTATTAGCAGAGGGCACTGTAAAAGGTACTAATGAGCGGCCTAAGTGTTGGGTTAGCTGCTGTAGAGTGGTGTGGACATTGGCAGGGTGTGAATCAACCGTCTGACACGTTCACCTATAATGTCTGAAGCACGGCTGTAATTACTGTCACTCAAAACTGTTATTGTTGGGGAGAGGTCTCAGACTGACTAATAGTGCCCGAGGTGCGCGCTCATTATAAACGTGCCGTGCTACAGTTAGAGCTTTGGGCTTTCCCCTAAATTCACAGGGATTGTTATATCAACCCAAAAGTGGTTCATCATGTACATTTTTAAGTTTAAAGCTAGTATTTCAAGCAAGATCATACAGAGGCAAGGTACAACAGCAATTTGTGTAAAAAAAATATCTTCAACATAGAGAATATGCCAATTTTGCTGTCCGCTAACTTCTGGATATAGTCTACAGTACTGTTACAATATTTTGAGGTATTTTTACAGGTTCTGTTACTCATTTTTGATTATGCAACGCTGTTAAGTACCAATTATTTAGTTGGTATCAGTAGTGATCGAAACCAGGCTATTTAAAGAAGTTTTTAATTTTGTTTTTCTCACTCAACAATAGTTCCCTCACTTCCAACCAACTCAAATTCTATTAAGATTAGTCTGGGCTCTGAATCATTTGGGGATTCGTTGTAGATCTAACTACTAACAGTCAAAATATAATCTTTATCGATATTTGTATTTTCTTTCAGCTTTCTGGAGTACGTTATTTGCAACTTGACCGCTTTCTACGACCAGCACCGTAAGCGCTCGGTGGGACCCTTACTGATGCCCTCCCTCCAGGACGACTCCATGTCCGAACCTGTCCCGGACCAGGAGACCAACGAGGACTTACTGAAGGAACAGGACTTAAGGAGGACCGACTTCCACAGCAGCCTGCACTACCACGCCTACTTCGGGGGCCAGTCAGACGACTATGTGGGATTTGGGGAGAACTTTAAAAACCCCCAAGAGGACAATACCCAGGACTTCGATAGCCGATATGATTACATAGTGTGTGACGATCGGGCGGAGGTGGCTTGTTCGCCTGTCCCGGATGAATTCAACCCTTGCGAGGACATCATGAGGTTTACCTTCCTCCGAGTGACAGTGTGGTTTGTTAGCTTGCTAGCCGTCCTGGGCAATGTCGTAGTTCTCATTGTTTTGCTAACTAGCCACTACAAGCTAACCGTCTCCCGCTTTCTAATGTGCCATTTAGCCTTTGCCGATCTTTGCATGGGAATATACCTACTTCTTATTGCTTCTGTAGACCTCCATACAAGAAGTGAGTATTTCAATCACGCTATCGACTGGCAGACAGGTCCCGGTTGCGGACTAGCTGGATTTTTTACCGTTTTTGCCAGCGAGCTATCGGTATACACGCTAACAGTGATTACGCTAGAACGGTGGTACGCCATCACCTTCGCTATGCGGTTGGATAGAAAGCTACGACTCTATCACGCTGCGGTCGTCATGGTAGCCGGGTGGATTTTTTGCCTTATATTAGCGCTACTTCCGCTAGTTGGCGTTAGCAGCTATCAAATGGTTAGCATATGCCTCCCGATGGATACCAAATCAACAGCGGCGCAAGTTTATATCCTTTTGGTGTTGCTTCTCAACATTGTAGCATTTTTTGTAATATGTGCTTGCTACTTTAGAATATACTGCGCAGTACACAACCCTCATTACCATTCTGGGTCAAAAGATACCAACATTGCTAAGCGTATGGCTGTGCTAATATTTACCGACTTTCTCTGCATGGCGCCCATTTCGTTTTACGCTATGTCCGCAGTTATGGACCGCCCCCTTATCACGGTGTCCAATTCAAAAATCCTGTTGGTTCTGTTTTACCCGCTCAATTCTTGCGCCAATCCGTTTCTTTACGCTATTTTTACCAAGGCGTTCAGAGGAGATGTTTTCATTCTCCTCAGTAAAGTCGGATTATGCCAGCAGAGGGCGCAGCTGTTCAGGGGGCAAACCGTTTCGTCAAAAGGAAGCAGCGGGACGTCACAAATTCGGAGGGACAAGGGGAAGGGACAGAAATGTGGAGGCGCAGAAAAGGTCCATCTCAGAAAGTGCTCTGGACAAACTGGCCAACACAGCAGTCCTGAAAGCCAAAGTCTATATAGTACGTGAGGGTCTATCGGCAAAGCTACTTGAACCTATTCTTTTCTTTCCAGTTTTGAGTCAGTAATTTTAATGTTGGCCTATGAGTTGTCAACTAGTTTCAATAAGGAAGTGCCTTACTATCACAGAACACTGCAGTTTTTAGTCATGGTAAGTTTTATTTGTGAAACATCACACAATTTGGCGCTCCGACAACCACCAGATCTAAACCAGGTCTATAACAGGACTAAGCCAGGTCTAAAATAGGACTGAATCGTGACTGAAGTAGTTCTACATAAAGAGACCATAAAGATAAATAACATTGATTATTGATGAATTAAATTGAATAAAACTAGAAGAAGTAAAGATCCTTTTTTAACCTTACTGTTAACTCTACGGTTAGGGTTTTAGTTAGATCTAAATATCCTCTTGTGTATCTTAGAGTAATTAAGTACTTCTACTATTTAACGCTTAAAGGGGCACTGTGTAACTTTTCTGGCATTGGACATACCTGTCTAGAATGTACGTCATTATGGATGTTCTTACTGCTAAAAAAAAAACTTGAAAAACATGCATGTTTACTGTGAGCAGTGGTGGGAGAAGTACTCAGTTTTGTTACTTAAGTAAAATTACAGATACCGGAGTAAAAAAAAATTCAAGTAAAAGTATCAATCTTTTTAAGTATTAACTTAAAGAATAAAAAGAAAAGTATTCCGCACAGATTTTCAGGTTTTATAAATCTTCAAATGTGGTGATTTTGATAAAGATTTGTGCTGAATTTTGTTCAACCGAAACAATTGAATCAGTCTTTTAATTGTAGCTGATTTTATTTGTATATTTTTGTTTGCTTAAACTATGACTTTGTTAAAAATAAATCCCTCAGCCATTTCAGCAGGTCTCAGACAATAATAAAAAATACTTTTACTTTTCAGTCCAGTTCAAAAATGAAATGGAGTAGAAAGTCCAGATACTTTCTCTCAAATGTAGTGAAGCAAAAGTAAAAAGTATCCTCTTTAAAATGTACTTAAGTAATATTTTAGATATCTGTACTTTACTTAACTACAGTACTTTACTACTTTTACTTCATTACGTTCCACCGACTGACTGAGCGGTATCACATCTCCACAGATCTGGCCTGTAATTTGTTCAGTTATAGCTTCACTCGTTGCCTTCATGGTAATAGATAAATTCAATACCATACTGTGCAACATTCCAAGAAAAGCAAGAACGTTTTGAGAAAAGCAAGTGGCGTATCCTCCACCAGAAAAGTTACATAATGCACTTTTAAGAGATTTTGCAAAGATAAAAATCCAAACTTCCGTATCAGTTTCATGTGACAGCTGCTTTCACAATCTCTGTAGGTGAGTTTTTGGTTACAGCTGTTGGAGAGGAAAAATCTGAAATATAAACTCGCAGTGAAAAAGTGCGGGTGATATCACAAGATGAATATTAAGACTGATTTTTGAAAGAAATATATTGATCGGTGTAAATACATGTTTAATAAGAAGAAGTATTTATAATGTACGAAATATAGACACACTATTTGCGACTGGAAATACACATTCTGTATCATGTCATCAATTGCACTTACGATTTGACACATTTGTGAAACATGCAATACTTTTATTCGCAGTGAACAACATATTTCAGTGTATATTTTTGTAATATTTAAGCTGCGTTGTTGAAAATAATTATTCTGCGTATTTGTATCACAAAACTATATATATTTGCTTTATAATCCAATTCTCAAATGACATGAAAACCGCAATAGGACAAACTGATACATAATCTGTCACATTATTTTAGAGTGGCATAGGTTTGGAATAAGTGCAGTGTCCTCCAGCAGCATTTTATTTTGAGAGAAAATTAATAGTGTTTTATGCCCGCAAAGAGATCCTTTTGTTTTACAGGAAATGTACTCAAACCCACAGATAATTTATCCCAGATTTTTGGTTATTCTGTTGTTTAAAATCAATTTAAACTTGACTGTGCTATGTTTGAAGACACAAAATACATTTGCAAAAGGCGGGTTACCTAAAGGTGCGTCCACGCGTATCACACACCTATCAGAATTAGGTCTGAATTGAAACTTAAAGGTCCTATATTACGCAAAATTGACTCTTGTGAGCTTCAAACCATGTTATAATGATGTTTTATCCTCAAAAACATATCTGGAGTTGTGTTTTGTTTCATTCACACACGTTTGAGTAAACCTTTATTATTAGTCTGTCTACAGCTCCAAAGCTCAAAATGCTCTGTTCCACCTTGTGATGTCATGCTGTGGTAGTTTTCAATCTAACAGCTACGTTTTACCTTTTGTTCAGTACAGATTGGCAATTCCAGGTCTGAAATCATCCAAATGATTCTAGTGAAGGTGTATGGAGTTTAAAAACACAGTGGAGCACTTCCTATACATTCCACATGACATCACAAGGTGGAACAGAGCTTTTTTTGTTGAGAGAAGAACTCCAGGTTCTGTTTTTGATGAGGAAACAACATTATGACATAGATCAGAAAATAACGTAAGAGGTCTTTTAACCTAGAACTAAACCTGGGCTAGAACTTAGTCTACATCAAGATTAAAACTGGCTCAAACGAGGACCAATGCAGCCTAAAAAGTGTGTAGTAGTGACAAAGTAGCATTTTTTTTTTCTTTCTACATTTTCTAGTCATTCCATTTTTCATTAAGTTTACTACTGGCTGATTTATATTGGAAGAAAAATTTTAAAGTGGCACTACGTAACTTTTCTGGTGGAGGTCCAGTACCTGCTTGTCTCCATAAATTTAAAGTCATACTGTGGAACATCACAAGCAAAGCAATATTCCGTATTTCCGGACTATAACTCGCACTTTTTTCATAGTTTGGCCGGGGGAGCGACTTATACTCAGATGCGATTTATATGTGAAATATACGTTTTTTTCTCCATTATTATGTATTTTTTGGCTGGTGCGACTTATACTCCGGAAAATACGGTTACTGGTTTGCCAAGAATGTTCCACAGTGTAGCATTAAACTTATGATCATGTTTTTCGACGTATTTTAGAGCGATATGAACACCTGTTATCGAATAGGTTTAAAGACATACTGCGGAACATTACGAGCAAAGCAATATTATCTTCATAAAGACAAGCAAGTGATAAACCCTCCACCAGAAAAGTGACACAGTGCACCTTTCATTTTGTGTCTTTTGTCAGTAATATTGCGCTGTACAGTAAATACGTTTTTACTCAACTTGACCCAATGTATCATAAAATTTGAAAAAAAAATGTATGAAGTGTTTGTTATTTCCAAATGCTAAGCTAAACCATGTAAAGTGACTGCTGTTGTGATATTAAGCTCTATGATAATAAATGTAGCTGAATGGATGGCCCCGTTTGGTTTATTTACCAGTGTAGATAGTGCATGGGAACAGTTTGAAGACAAGCTCAAAGTTCATCATTCTCAGTGTGAGGAGTTCATTTACAAAAGCAAAACACCAGAGCGCGTTATGATTAGGAGCCTTTTTAAACAAATTACAGACTGGTATGATAATCACAAATATGTATTCTATAGCGGTGTCTCGTCTGGTATGCTAGGATTGTTTTTCCAAGCACAAACTGAGATATTTTCCCATCCTTGAGTGACTTCTACTCTACGGAGATAGTTCGGGACTAAAGTAAATACGCCATAGACACGTGCTGCTCTGTGTTGTTAGCTTTTAAATAGCTTTTAATGGACACCTCCAACCGGTGGCTGCAAAACATCTGGTTAGCATTTTGGAGTCTGGGTGACATTTTTACATGAGTGATTTGGGGGGTAGAGTGGAGTTGTTCCAGGAAAAGGGGATTATTTCAGAGCTTTTCATAATTTTTACTTGCAAAGTAGTGGAGGAGATATGCGAGCGGACAGCTGGACACTGCTGTGGTAATCCAGAAGATCGGTGTGATCATCTATATTGGTATCGCCGTGGTCGGATGATGTCAGGAAATGGATTTCAAATGACTTTTTATGAGATTTGGACACCTCAAAAGAACAACTGCACAAAGCTTGTTGCAAACATTTTATATTGGGGGACCATATTACGCTCTTTTCTGATTGTTTCCTCATCGAAAACATACCCGGAGTTGTGATTTGTTTCATTCACACATGTTTAACACACAAACCCTTCATATTTAGGCTGAGTTCTTCTCTCAAACAGAAAACACTCTGTTCCACCTTGTGATGTCATGTGGTAATACAGGAAGTGCTCCACTGTGTTTTTAAACTCCACACACCTTCACTACAAAAATTTGGATGATTTCAGCCCTGGAATTGCCAATCTCCACTAAATAAAAGGTAAAAAGTAGCTGTTAACTTGAAAACTGCCGCTCCATGACATCACAAGGTGGAACAGAGCATTTTGAGCTTTGGAGATGTAGACAGACTAATAATAAAGGGTTACTTAAACATTTTTTTAATGAGGTAACAACATTCTAACATGACTTAAAGCTCACAAGAGGCAATTTCACGTAATATGGGACCTTTAAGCCTTTTTTGTTTCTGCTGGCTATTAGCTATTAAATGCACTTTTGTAGTGTAACTTTTCCGATGGGGGTCAGCCACCTACTCGTCTCGTCTCCATGGAGATGATGCTTTGCCAGCTTTACCAGGAATGTTCCACTTTATGGCCTAACTAAACTGATCTATTTTGCGTTTATTCATTAACAGCGTTTTATTGCTCAAAAATACTTTGGAAAACATGCATTCTTACTGTGAGCTGGCTCGCCTCTACACAGATCTGGCACTTAACTTGGCCTGGTGGCATTACCTGCTTGTAGCTATTGAGGAAGATATGTTTAATGCCATACTGTAGAACTTTCCAGGCTAAGTTGTAACATCTCCATGGAGACAAGCAGGTGGCAGATCCTCCAACAAAGCTATTGATGGGTTTCAGCATCGTGTTATATGTGACAAAATGAGGACGTTTCGCCATTCAAAAGACACATTTTGTTTTAAATTGTTAATCGCTATGGCACCAGTCATAATTTGTCATCATTCCGAAACCCACGGACAGTCAAATCTAACCGTTTTCTGTCAATAATGAAACAACAATTCAAAGTGTCATGTACTGACTTTAAACCTGCAATCAGAATCAAGCTTGTCAGATATTTTCCAGTGTTTTTGTCCATCTCCTCCACTCAGCCGGACCAGGAGAGCCCTTTAAAAGCACAACGCCCACTCCTGTGTCTCTGCCTGGCTGCTTCAGTGAGGGCCCCTCTCTGCCTCTCCAAAGCTGCACTCATTTCATCACAGTGTAAGTGTCAAGGCCCCTCAACATCAACGTCACGCGCCCCCAGAACGTCCGCAGCGGAGCAGAGGAAGCGCACCAAAACGGTGTGGAAACGGTCGCCGCAGGGTACTTATTTTACACTATTTGAATATTTTGACAAAGTAGTGCAATTTATTTAGAAGATACGGGAAATACACAGGGTTTTGCTCACTTTCCTCCTCTCTCCGCTCCGCGAACTCAAATAAGCGGGGCACTTCTGGGAGCGTTCAGCTAAGTTGGTTTAAAATGTTTTATGCATTATTAAAGATATTTCACTTTACTGATGGGGCATTGGCTACTTGCTGGTCTCCATGGAGATGTTAATGCCTTGCCTGGAACATTAGTTACAACATCAGTATGTCATTAAACTTATCTATCTTGCTTTTTTTTGCTTTTTTTGCAGGTGTTTTTATTGCTTTTTATTAAGAAATGTCTTGAAATAGCGAGAAAAATGTACCTTACTGTAAGCGTGCTCACTTCTCCATGGATCTGAGCCGTAATTAGGCCCAGTAGCATCACCTGCTCAGCTCTACAGAAATAGATAAGTTTACAAATAAATAGTACACATTAACGTCTTCCCCTAAACTCTGTAGTGGCAGACGGCAGTGTGGTTTTCAATCTCCCATCAACATCAGTTCCAATCACATTCAAAAATAGGCAAGATGAATGATGTGTCTTGCTCATGGACACAATGGCAGTAGTTGCGTTGGGATTGAACTACCAACCTTTGGCAGAGGACGCTGAGCCGCTTTGGTCCAATCAAATTTTACATTGTTGTCTTATTACTCCTTTCATTTTCAAACTATTCCTTTTGCTGTTTTACGTTTGAGTACCGTCTCTGTAGAACATGGGACATGTTTTTGGGACATTCGGTGAAATCGGAGCGGCGTGGCTGAGCGAGGAGGTCAGAGTGAAACATTAAAGATTCAGTGCGTTCCCGGGAACACCAAATCCCTGCATTAGTGATGTCACTGCCTGTATTTCACTATGGGCCAGTGAACATGGAGGGGCTTAACATGCAGAGCAGAACAGGCCGAGAGGCAGCTAAGCAAACAACACTTCAGACTTTTGACCCATGCGCTGGATATACATTAAAGGTGAAAGTTCCAGAAGGATTTTTTGCATTAAAACTGCACTATGTAACTTTCCTGGTGGACCTGCTTGTCTCTATGGTGATGTTATTGCTTTGTCTGGATTGTACCGCAGTATGGCGTTTAACTTATCCATCTTGCATTTATTCTATAACAGTTGTTTTTATGGAAAGAAAAATAACTTGCGAACACAAATTCTTTTTGTGAGCGGACTCGCCTCTTCCCAGATCTGACCTGGAACTTGGCCTGGGTTAGCTTGGCCTGGAACTTGGGCTTGTCTCCATGGAAATGTGAAGATAAACGTCATACTGTGCAACATTCAAGGCAAAGAAATAACATCTCCGCGGAGACAAGCAAGTGGCAGAACCCTCCACAAGAAAAGTTAAACAGTGCACCTTTTTAATGCAAATTTTAAGACAGTCGTGTACGGTATTTTGCATAATTGTTCAGTGCGCTCGCCCTATTAGCTTACTAAATATCACTGTTGTTTTCCTTGTTTAGATTCCGGTCTGAGGGTGGGTTTGTAAATAGGAGCTAAATGATGTCCATGGCCCTCATTCCTGTTCAAAAATGGATTGTCTTTCCTAACAAAAATGGCCTCTTTAAACTCCCCTCTCAAACCATTTCTTTTCTTTGGCTAAGATCTGTACCTCATCTTCAAAGTAGAGGTTAGTGGCTTTGAGATGGAGATGTACGACGGACTCGTCCAGTTGACAGAATAGAATTTTTTTTTTTACTACGGCTCATACCTGGACGACTGAGGGATTACTCTTACTTTTCTACCATAACTACTATTTATTTTGAGCAAAATCCTTTCTGGAGAAGCTGTAATTACCCTTTTCACAATGACTATTTTATTTATACAGTATTTTTTATATTTTTTACAGGATTGCCTGGGCACAATACAGACTAGATAACGTTAAAAAGAGGCGGAATATCGCAGGCTACTATTATAAACAACACTATGGACTGGAGAAACGAAGGTCACTTCTTAAAAGTCTTAAAAATCATCATGTTTCTTATCCAAACGTGCCTGCTGCTGATTACATTATATAGAACGCACCAGGCCCATAAGTGACAGAGTTAACCTTTCCCGGGGAGTTATTGCTTCTCTGGTTTATGTGACAACAAACAAACAATCGCCAGGAAAGGTCAGAAATGAGACACACTTCATCTGGATTCAACAACTTTAGGTCTATTTATTATCAAAAAACTGCTGCTACAAGAGGAAAGTTATGCAGGCTATATGCAATTAATACATGTTTATATATAGGCTTGATTTTCGTAGTGAACTGGGTTTTCAACATGGATTTCAAAATGGATTTCAAAATTTTCCTCACATGTTTTAGGAAACTTCTGATTGATAGACTCTCTAATGTCATTTTTTCATACAATCCAGGAGATGCTGTTTCTGTGAGGATTTTGAAATTATTAACTAAGAAAAATGCAGAAAAATTTGTGTAGAGGATTTTTCGTCAAGATCTTAGAACTAAACTTGCTCTATAAATAATTAGTAAGATGCCTTGTTTTGAACTGTTGAGATTTTGTTACTTGAAATCATAACAGCCAAATGAAGAAGTTAACAATTTTCTGGCTCTTCAAATCTGAAATGTGCTTTTGTTTGTTTTTACGTGAACTGCGTGTGGCCCAAGTATTTGCTTATCAAAAATTATTTCCAATTTTTTGTATTAGTTACACACATTTTTGGCAATGTCTCGCCAATATCATGTTTCTGTGTATCCCAGACGATTTGCTGTTTATGAATGAATGAACTAAACAAGAAAATATATTGTTGTATGAGGGATTTTGGGTTAAACTCACATTATTTCTTTGAATTTTGTTTATAGTTTATAGTTTATAAGTTAACAATTTTGTGTGCCTCCAAATTTGAACTGTACTTTTTTTATTATTATTATTATGAATTAATTAATTAATTTAATTATTTCTTTGAATTTTGTTTATAGTTTGTGGTTTATAAGTTAACAATTTTGTGTGTCTCCAAATTTGAACTGTACTTTTTTTTTTTTTTTTTTTAATTCATTAATTTATTGTATTTTTTTTTAAGTGAACTGTGTGTGGCCCAATTTTTTTTTGTATTAACTATATTCATTTTTGGCAACTCCTGTCTCCCCAATATCATGTTTATGTGTATCCCAGACGATCTGGGGTTTATGTGAAAACTTTAAAATGAATCAACTAGACGAGAAAATATATTGTTGTATCAGGAATTCTGGGTCAAACTCACATTATTCTTTGGATTTTGTTTGTAGTCCAAAGATCGAGTCAGTATAACTCTTCAGCCTGACCGTTACACTTGCACTACAAATGATCGTTCTGATGCCCTGCTGACTCTGGAGATTTTGCGACTTGAAATTACAACGTCCAAACGAAGAAGTTAAGAATTTTGTGGCTCTATGAATTGGACCGTAAAACCCGGAGTATGATTTTCACGGGAGACTTGATATTTTTCAGACCAACCCTCCGCACCAGACATTCCAGGAGGGGCACCATCAGACTCTCCAGAGCCCCATTACGAGGCTCTGTCTGATGCCCACGAGGAGCAGGGGAACGAGGAAGGGATTTCTACACAGGGATAAGTACTGCAGTCTAAATTAAAAGGTGCATTGTGTAACTTTTCTGGTGGACGGTCTGCCAAGTGCTCGTCGCCACGGAGATGTTATTGCTTTGCGTCGAATGCTCCACGGTGCGGCGTCACATCCGTCTAAATCCGTGCAAACAAGGATGTGACGCTGCCAGGTCAGGTCTGTGGAGAGGAGAGTCCGTTCACAGTAGGAATGGAGGTTTTTCAGGATATATATAAAAATATTTGTTACGTACTCAATTTTGTATCACATGAAAAAAAAAAATCTACTTAAAAGTATTGAGGTACCCGTTTAAAAATGTACTTTAAGAGTAAAAAGTACAAGTATTTCACACAAGTGTTAATTTGCTGAAGTGTTAAATGTAGTAATATTGATTAAAAATGATACATATTTTGGTCAGCAGTAGCAATACGAATCAATAACTTAATATTTCTCATGCATTTCGTGTATTTAATTTTTGTTTGCTCAAAGCCGAAGCTTGAACTCAAAAACTTTAGTCAAGATGTTACCACGAACATGGAAACAATAACCTTTAAAATCACATGAAAAGTACCCACTGTAAAATCTACTTCCTGAACTTTCCTTAAGTGCAGTACTTTACTACTTTTACTTCGTTACCTTCCACCACTGCCTGTTAATGAACAAATAATAGATTTAATGTCGTACTGTGGAATATTCCAGGCAAAGCAATAACAACATCTCCATGGAGACAAACAGATAGTAGACCCCCAACCACAAAAGTTCCATGAAGCATTTACCACCTTGATAAAATATACTATTCAATACAGAACCTTTAAAATGCCAAAAAATATTACGTTTTTTTTCCTTGTATCAAACCCTTATTGTGAAGTGTGATCTAGCGTAGACTTGACAGCCCTCCGCCGTATTCAATCAGGGTTTAAATTCTGCCTAGTTTGATTGGGCCTAATCCCAGACAGCACTGAACTTTGAGCTGTAATAACTCCAAAGGAAACGGGCGTGGAGTGAGTTTGAAGTGAGTGCGTTTGGATTTAGCGAGCTTGGGGTATAGGACTGAGGAGGGACAGGGAAAAGACCACCCATGATCCAGATGAAGGATTACAAAGGACTTTAGACAGATCTGCGCTCTCACACCAGCACTACAGCCAAAGTAGCAGGCTTAAACCGAGGAAATCCAATATCTGTCAAAATTGTAGTTCTATTATGAATGAATCCAAGAAAGTATTAGTTTTATGCTGAGATCTGTGAGACACTTTTAAAAGGGGCAGTATGTAACTTTTCTGGTGAGGGGTCTGCCACCTGCTTGTCTCCATGGAGATGTTATTGGCTAACCTGGAATGGAGACAATGATGCCATCAGGCCAAGTCACAGGCACTGTATAAAAAAGTGGACTAAGGGAGTTCGGTTCCAGTCAAATGAAGCTCGTGGGGGCTAGAACAGTTATAGGGGCGAATTTGGAGCCGAGTTCCACATTTGGAATTCCGACCACGAGTATCATAGCAACCAAGAGCCAGTCAAGGAGCGAGGCTATCCACGAGTATCATAGCAACCAAAGAGCCAGTCAGGAGCGAGGCTATTGAAGGTAATGCCCCTTTCTGCCCGCACCACTGGTTTAGCAGGGAGTGGGCGCAACGTTGTCAATCAAACCTGTTGCTAACGCTAGCGGGAGCGACCTCGGGGGAAGAAGGCGCCTGATTTGTCCATTATTAATGTTCATATCTTGATTTACGGATAAAATAGCGAAATAAAAATACCAGGATAATGTAGAGCGGGTTAATACGAACATTTTAAGACCAAAATGACGAGCCTGACATCAGCAGTTACAGAGAGAAGGGCGACTGTTTTTTAATGTAAAGTGAACTGGAGCCAGAGTCGATGGAGCCGGAAGCGCAGCCCATGATCACTTCCTATTTGGAACACGGCGGCTAGCACATTAGCTATGTCCATTTATATATCTATGTTTACATGTTAGATCTGTAACTTTTTGAAGAATGAAATAAACAGCAGATAGATGAGTTTAATGCCACACTGTGGAACAATCCAAGCAAGACAATAACACCTCCATGGAGACAAGTGGCGGATCCTTCTAGAAAAGTTACCTCTGCTTAAGTCATTTGCCATGAAAAAAGGGTATTGGGGAGGGTAGATCCCAGTTCAACACATTAAGTCAGGAGTAGTATTTTACCAAAGAAATAAACAAACGTAAGTGCACAATTTGTGGGCCAATTCAAGCTTCATCACCAGAGACCAAATTCTTGTTAGTGGTAAAAAAAATATTCAAAATTGTGTATGCAAAATACCAAAAGTGTAGCACATTCATTTCAGAATTATATTAATGAGTTCCTACTTTGCCATTCTGTTCTACCACTGTTATTATTTCAAACAGTAAACAAAGCAACGCAAAGGTCAAAAAACACAGACTTTATTTCAAATTGCTGCATCGGGGGCACTAAAAACGAACGGCATAGACACACCAGCCCCTTCAGTTAAATTCACTTTGATAGAAAATATTCTCATTTAAAAGTCATGAATAAAATGAAAAGCCGAGAGAGGGGAGAAGGACACAGTGGACAAAATGATTTAAAACACGGCCCAGCCAAAACAAAACAAAAAAAAAAAAGGAACACTTAGATTAGATTATTATAAGAGCACTGTTTGGTGCAACTTTACCAACCCTTGCAAATAATTACACCATTTGGAATAAATACAACACTCGCCTCCACAAAACATAAAAACTAACTGTTGTGACGATCGCAGACTATTGTGCAAGAAGAAAAAGGTAGTGACGCGGCATTCACGCAAAAGTACAATCTATCCTTCAACACGCAGAGACGACGGGCGACTCGAATTCACGATATTGACATAACTACGGTGGCCCGGAGGTCAGACAAGTCACAGCGACAACAATGTGGACGCAGCCGTAAATCCCAAATGAACAACGTGTGAAAGGAAGTGTTTAGTTATCCAGATTTGTTTTCTATTTTGATAATGGAATTTTTTATTTTGAACTACATGGAATTTTAAATTAGCCATTTTGTTATTTATTTATTTTATTATTATTTAGTTATTGTTAAAAAAACAAACAAAAGACAAATAAATAATTATTATTTTGTTATTAATTTATTTATTTTACTTTTGTTTGTTTTTCATTATTATTTACTTATCAATTAATTTTACTTTTGTTTGTGTTTTTTATTATTATTTAGTTATTAATTTTTTTAATTTACTTATCAATTAATTTTACTTTTGTTTGTGTTTTTTATTACTATTTAGTTATTAATTTTTTGTTTTTTTTGTTTTGTTTGTTAGAAGTAGTGTACATTTTTAAAACTTCTTCTTCGTCTTGGCATTCCCTTTTGGATGTTGTGCTTTGTATTGTTATTGCTCACCTAAATTCATTTTTGGAGATTTCATTTCATAAAATCGAGAAGGCTTTTTGTCTCCCTGAAGTATTTGTTTTATAACGTGTTTTGTTAATTGTCCAATTTCAGACATTTTTTATATTTTATTGGCAATGCTTTCTAGTAATTAGTTGATGTGTTTTTGCTCAGTTTGTTGTTCTTTGTGATAAACGCGTGTGACTTGTCTCTCAGGTCCACCATAACGAACAGTGCAAATTTTCCGACAGCTGCAGAGAACTAAAAGCACAAAGACGAGACACAGCAACAGGACAGAGGAGTCTTACAGTTTCAAAATCATTTTCAAGATTTTTCTGATTTTTTTTTTTTTAGACGATGGAATGGAGCTCCACAGAAGGTTAAAACTAACTTTGGATACGCAACGTCTGCTAAAAAATATTAAAATTATCTAAATTTGGATTGTTATTTTAAACCTTCATTCAACATTTATTAAAAACGAGAACTACATAAAACACTCTGAAGCACCATTTTAACACGCAAATCGAAACTGAAAACAAAAAAAAGGCCAAAAAATAAATTCTGGCTGTTCTAAAGGCAGCAAACTTGACTGGGTGGCACTAAGTAATGAGACTTCAATGTTAATCCAGTCAACCAAGTACTAGCAGTGCACGGTGAAGCATTTTCAACTATAGGCGGTCAACAATGAGTGACCCATTCTTTAGTTTTGAATAGGTCGGATTGTTCTGGTCCACTGCGCCAGTGTTAAAATGTTTACTATACTTTCTATATGCGTAAGGAACATATGAGGAAAAACAACAGCCAGATATAGGCGCAATTCTCCCCCAAAGCTTCTAACAAACCCACATTTTTAGACATTTTTTTACAGTATCTTAAGAGTCTTTTGGGTTTGTCGTACGCTCCAAAAATATGTCCCTGTCCCGATCACAGGATATGGAAGAATATGAAATGTCTGTTAACTGGACTGGAGGAGTTATTCGACAGTTCAGTCTCCTTTATGTTGTGTAATTTCACGGTTTCACCACTCGGCGTCCCCAATGGCTTTGGAGAAAACGTAGTCCCTCCCGTTGAGGTTCATGATCCCGTCCTTCAGGTGGAATTTCCATTTGTTCTTACTTCTGTGAATCTGGGGAGGAAATGAGGAGTGGGTGTTTTAAAGGGACACAGGGACATGCTTTCAGACAGACGGACTTAACGCGGGAGATGGAATAACAGCTGCGAGGATATCAAATGCACTGACACTTCATTTTTCAGATTATTAAAAAAAACATTAGCATAGGGCTGCGCAATTAATTCGATTTTAATAGGGATCAAGATTCAGCTATTTTCTATGATCAGCTTGGGTCTTTTGAATCGAGAGGTCTACAGCCAACCCTCTGCCAGTAAAAGCATGTGGAAGATGAAATTTGACCATTTTTGGGTTAAAGACTTTACTATTTCAAAGTCTGTACTGTTTAAGTTTAAAAAAAATATATTGATTATATTTTTTTGATAGCAATAAAAATAGAGTTTAAAAAAAAAAATGGGATTATTGGATGAATGTTGTCCATATCATTTATGCAAAGGAAGAACTGACTTTTCTACTTGATTTTAACAAATTATGGAAAACTTGGAGAGTGTTTGTTGCCTCGTTTAAATCAGATTTTAATTGATTGTGATCTGTTTTTTTTTTTTATTATTATTTTTTAGTTCAAGTCTGATAATTTGAAGTACAGTGAATTGGTTTATTTTTGCAAAAAGGAGAAATGGGGACTGTAGATGTGGTATTCCTGTGTCAATGCAGTGTATTATGTTCCTATGTTCCCACAAAAAATGTAATGGGGAAAAAAATAATTGGGATTGATCAATAAGGGGGGTAATTTTTGTTCCATCTCCCAGCCCTACATCAGCATCCTCATAATGCCAAAGGTGTGTTTTGATTCATTGCGGCTTGTTTAAGTAACACATTATATTTTATCCTTGTCTCGACCTCCAAAAAGTTCCATTACAGCTTGTGACATCATTAGGTGGTAATCCGGTAATCCTCCATTCACCACCAGCCACATTCTGGTCCTCTCAAATTGTCAACACTGACATGCAACTTTTAGGCAGGCAGCTATTGTTTTAAACCTCATTTGAACAACTTTACAAGCGATTCAACCCTGATACAAACTGCCATGTTCACTTTTTACATACAATTTTCAGCCGCTGGGAAATTGCACCCTGAATAATGCATAAAGTACGACCCTTAAGGCAGCGTGTAACACATCCACTTTTTGACAGCGGTTCATATAAGGTTGAGGGGGCAGGCAGAGATGGGGGTCAAAGATTGTGTCTTACCTTGTCGTACTGGCACACTACTACATTCTCTGTATCGAACAGCTCCTGGTCCTCTGCATCGCTCACATCATCCTCACTGTTCAGGGGCTCCTAAAAAGGAAGACGATCAAAATGCATGAGATCAGAAATCACATACCTCTCAGTCTTATTCAAGCTCACTAGCTCATGCTTCAGGCTACACCCAGCCTGCCTTAAAAGGTTCTCTTTTCATGTATCAAGGGTGCAACATGTCACTTTTCTGGTCTGCAGGCTGCTTGTCTCCATGGAGATATTATTGCTTTGCGTGGATTGTGTGGATCTTATGAAATATCAAGCATCCAGCACCAGGCATTTTTAACAATATATTTGCTTTTGTACGATTCTGATACTACAGGAAATAAAACATAATTTGATATGTGCAACAATTGTATTCTTTAGCATATTTTTAGACCATAAATGGGACAAAACTAGACTGTAGAGATCTACCATTACTCTCTAATGGGAAACACTGACTCATCCTGTTGTAGATTAAACAGTCATTAGATTATTCAGATTTCTCACCTCCTCCACCTGTCCATCCTCCGCTCCATCTTTGTCCTTCTCCTCCTCTTCATCTTCGTCATACTCTTCCTCCTCATCCTCGTCTTCCTCCGAGGATGTGTCACCCGCCCCGTCCACCTGGAGCATCATGGGAGGCTGCTGTGTCTGCGTTTGGGGCTGGGAGGAGGCGACCTGCGGAGCCGCGGCCCCCTGGACCTGTTGCACGGACTGGACCTGAGCTGCTGCGGTGGGCTGCCCGGGCTGAGGGGCCATGGCCGCTGCCTGCATCACCTGACACAGAGAGGACACCACAGGGCTTCACTACGAAAGTGTAAAGGTCGGTGTTTAACTGAGACAAGTCCATGTATTTGAGCAAAATTTGTCTTGCCTCAGTACAGATATTGTACAAGTCAAAATAAGTCAGCTGAGTACTGTCTGCATCTAGTTATAAAGCATTTTCTTATCAGTGACTAAGGAAGTGTGCGGTTATCATGCTAGTTCTTAGCATTACCGTGACAGCAAACTGTGCTCTGGCCTCTGAAAGTTGTAAAAAGCACTTATAAATTCATCGCTGTAAATAATTAGGATGAATATCATATGGTAAGTGAGGAATAACTTTGTTTAAAATGAACAACTTCTGTTATTCATAATTTGCAGTGATCCATTTTAGGACCTTTAATATGGTGATTTTGTAAAATAAAAAAAAACACACTGGTGCTCAAAGTCAATTACTCATTCACCGCTTACACTCAGTTGTGGTAAGCTACAGCCACAGCTGCCCTGGGGCTAGCAGAAGAGTGGATGCCTATAGCCTCACCACCGATCACTCACACACAACATTCATACATGGACAAGGTGAGTGAAGTGTCTTGCCCAAGGACACAACAGTATGCGCAGGCTGACGCTTGGATCTGACCATCAATTTGAGCATACGCATGATCAACACATGACACAGGCTGGTAGTGCTTGCTGACAGCGAAATAGTCCATTGCGTGTTTCTTGCGTGAAGCGGTTGAACAAATACAGCATGACAACAGACCTTACAGCTATACATCATCAGGTTCAGTATTAGTGGATATATAGCCCCAATCTAAGGGGTTTCAGATTAAGTTGTTCTAAAGTAAACTCTACACAGAGAGTTTAAAGTGCTGACCTGTGCGTTTCCTTGGACTTTGTTTCCTGAAGCTAAGACGATCTGCTGCGGCTGGATGATGACTCCAGTCTGCTGGGGCAGGCCTCCCTGGATCGGGGCCAAGACCTACAGCAAAACACATTATGGCCTTTTAGATAACGCATTAGTTATTCTGCACAGCCGGACCAAGACCCGGGATTTCATTATCAAGTCTGAGCCACTTCCTAATTATATTCAATGCAAGAACAGGATCCCTCGTAGATTCATAATGATAGAGGGATGTCATTATACAAAATGGTGAGGGGTTCCACAAGGGTCTACCTTCAGACCATTGTAATTGATCTCAAAATGGAACAGCCACATTCAACCATTAACAGTTTATGAAGTCAAATTATATCTGTCGAAAAGGGAGAGATGTGGCCTAATTTTGCCTAATTTGTATCATTATGAAATTGATCATTGTGAAATTTAGATGATTAGTTTGGCCCATTTACAGCACTTGTTATTTGGGGCTGGGCTGTATGACAAAACAATCACCACTCATTTGATCATATTGATTGATCCTGAATTTTTTTTATTTTTCACTTTGTCTTATTAAAAACTAACAAAAATGATTTTCAGTATTTTCCTTTGAATTTTAGTATTTTTCCTGCCATTTCCTAAACATAAACATGACAGACTTCAAACAGTTGCCATTTAAAACAGAATAGTCACATTTCTTCTTCCAAAGTATGAACTCTGCTCCAAACTACATGCTCCAAACTTTAACTGACAGGATTGTCTGTAAACATCTCGATCAAAAAGACCCAACCATATCGTTAACAATTAGAAATGATTGAATTGCGACACCAAATTAACTGCATTCCCTATAAATATTACAATTCATTTTAGATTAGTTTTTTGGATATGGTTATTTAGCTCAACGTAAATTAATTTCCACATGTTTTCATTTACCTGTTGAATGACCGGTGCCTGGACTCCTCCGGGCTGCATCTGCTGCTGTAGGAGGATGGGCTGCTGAGGCTGCTGTATGATGTACTGAGCTCCGTTAGCTGCACGAACCACTTGAAGGATCTGACCTGAAATATTCAGACATATTATTGTGCTTTGTCGAAGTATTTCGTATTAAACTGTAACATATATAAATCATTATTTTATATTTTGTTCAATGTAAACCATAAAACTGATTAAAAAGAGCAATAGAAATGAGACCTGTTCAAAACTGCTGAGCTGAACTGATGAGCCACACCTTTTGATAGTGGCATTTTACTGTAGCAAGCAGCAGATTTTCATTCACCGTTTTTATGGCTACAAGAGATTTTTGAACTCTACATGTATGACCCAGAGTCTGAATATATGAAGGCGAGTAGGTGAAAACATTTTAGAGCAGAAAATATAGTTACTCAATCAAAATACAACTTTGAGAGGACACAATTATTACATTGTTAAAAGCTCATTAAGTCAGACATTCTTAATATGTCTCCTTAAAAAACATTTATAACTCAGACTACTGAAGAGTTAACCAATTTTGTTGTGATGATTGTAAATTCTTACCTTGGCTGGTAATGAGCTGTTGGTAGGGGGTGACACCTGTGGGCAAAGCCAGAGTCGCTGCGGTGGCTGCTGCACTCTAGTGGACAGAGGGGAGAACTGCATTAGGCACTAATTTGACTCATAAATGAGGCTCAGTGTATACAACAACTGTGGCTGTTTAGGACACTCCACGCCTAAGGGACTGACAAAGAATATGATCATTTAAAGGCAATTAAAAGACATCATTTTAAAAGGTGTTTAAGAAGACATCTCCGGAGAACCATAATAAAAAAGCCATTTAAATTACATTATATTCTTGCGTCCCTTGGCTTGCGGTTTAAAAGCTTTGTAATTATCTAAAGCATTCAATTTCCCACAACAAGCTTCAGCCATAGCATAAGGTTATTTTAGGTGATAGTGAAAAAGAAGTAAAAAGCCAATATAACCTTACTACCTGGTGTGAATTGGCTTGTATGCGTGTATGTGTATGAGGATTCAAGTTCGACTGACTTTAAGAAACAAGGATCAGTATAGACCAATATTTAAACTTACAATCCCCGTTGCACTCATGTGTTGAAGAAGCTTTGAATCTTGAACAATGACTTGTTGCTGTGCAGCTGTGGACAAACCAGATACATTTATTATCACGATGACATTTTAAGGGATTATTGCGATATTGTGGGGAAGCTTACAGTATTGTAAATAAGATGCTTATTTTCTCTTTGTTCTTACCCATTCACTCACTCATCAAGTTGTTCACATACCAGTATACTTGCAGTACACGTCATGAATATGAATGTATGATGCATTTTTGAGGGTTTTAAAAAGTAGAAAACCATGGTGTCAAAATGTAAACATAAAAATCCCAGATCCATTCAGAACGTTGATGGAACGGCAATTTCCATAATTTTCAGTCTGTCTTGGTACTGTTGAGGGAATTAATATTGAGGCTACTGTTCTTTGTTTTAATAAGACAAAATAAAATTTTAAGTTGTGATTGATCATTATGAGGAAAAAATGTATACATTTTGTCATATCGCCCAGCCCTATTTTCAAGGGAACTAGAGCTTCAAATAATACAGCTCTGTTGCTAGGGCTGTGCCAAAAATCGAAAGATTGATAGATCGTGATCTAAACTTTGGTCGATCTCGATGACAAGACAAGCACATTTTAATGGACAGGTCTACAGCCAATCCTGTGGCAGTACGAGTGTGTGGAGGGAAACACTGGACTTTCAGTCAAATTGTGCAGATCCTCTCAGTACCAGTCTCTTGTGTGTGCTGTGCAGTGCCATCTGCCCCTGTCCCCCCTCCCTCCCTCCCTCTCTTCCTCTCTTCCTCCCTCTCTCTTTGATCCGACGGCAGCTCTTCACCTTTTCTCCTGTCTCTCCTTTGCTGCTTCTTATCATTATAATCCAAGTTACAAAGTAAACGACTATTTTCTCACAGTTTATGAATGAAACTTAAGACCTCATTTAGAGGATGGACATAGTACGTGTTTCTGTCAATAGCAATAATGCTCCAAACCTTTTAGGTTTAATATACTGTACAAGTCATGATTCTTTTTTCCCCATATCCCCATTTAAAGAGTCAGCTTAATGAACACATGAGTTTGCAGTTGCATGTACCTTGCTGCTGCTGGGTGGGCAGGATGACGGGCTGGGCCTGTGCTGTGGTCACCTGTGGATTGGGGTGGACGTGCTGAACCTGCTGCTGCTGCTGAGCTTGGAGAGCCGCCTGCTCCTCTGTGTGGAAGCCCTCCACCGCCTTAGACTGCAACAGCTTATTCTCCCACAGCTAATGTCAATATTTACACACAATAAAGATTTAGTCATTGTATTAGTCTATGTGCATTAGGACTGCTGATAATATTAAACATTTGTATAGCCTGACTTCTATTTTGGTGTAATTTTCTGTAATTTACTGTGTTCTTAGGTAGTAATGATACATGTAAAAAATTCAATTGAAAAAATCCATATTTCTGTTTAGAACAAAATATTTGAATATGCAACTTTCAGCTTGTGATAAAAGTGTAGCAAAGTTGGATAGATTTGACCAAGACGGTAGGCTACTTCTTTTTAACGTACTATGTAGAAACGGCATTTGTATCTGCAATTGAATTCTTTGCATTTGGTTTCAATAATACAGCCCATTTCACATCTGCAAATGTACCGGGTTGTACATAATTGTGTTAGAGTGATTTACCGTTTTGAGCTCCAAAAGCACTTGTTCGTCCACTCCTTCGTCCAAAAACAGCTCTCGTACTTCGGTGATGACATCTTCAATTACCGACTTGTACAACTTAGGCTGCATAAAATAAAACACAACACATGTTATATTAACTACAGTAAACTTAATATAAATACATTATTGTGGACTTTGTTATGTTTAAAGGGCCCATATTACGCTATTTTGGATAATGTTGCTTCCTCACTATTGTGTTTTGTTTCATTCACACATGTTTAACACACAAACCCTGCATATTTAAATCACAAACAGACCCGGAGTTGTGTTTTGTTTCATTCGCACATGTTTAAATTAACGCACACACCCTGCGTATTTAGGCTGAGTTCTATCCTCAAACTGAAAACGCTCTGTTCAACCATGTGATGTCATGTGGTAAAACAGGAAGTGCTCCACTGTGTTTTTAGACTCCATACACCTTCACTAGAATCATTTGGATAATTTTAGCCTTGGAATTACCAAACTCTACTGAACTAAAGTTAAAAAAGGTAGCTGTTAACTTGAAAACTACCGCTTCATGACATCACAAGGTGGAACAGAGCATTTTGAGCTTTGGATATGTACAGAAACTAATAATAAAGGATTACTCAAACATGTGTGAATGAAACAAAACAACACAACCCCAGGTATGTTTTGACGAGGAAACAACATTCCAACATGGCTTAAAGTTCACAAGAGTTAATTTTGCGCAATACAGAAACTTTGCAAACTATTTCCTCATATCTAAAAGTAAACTATGAATGAGTAAGACTGAATAACAAATGAAAATGAATTGATTGTCCTTCAGAATACACTACTACAATATGAAATCATGTCTTCTATTTGAAATTCAAGAACATATAGCAGTGTGGTATAGTATTAGTAGTGTAAACATTGAAAGTAATAGCCTACATCTGCAGGATACTACACTGCATTTAACCTTTAGAGTTGTAGGATAATCTTGTAACACAATACAAACAGCCTAGAGCTATTTCTGGACAGTCCTGCGCTCTGACCATCAACACTACAGCTCTATAATCCGCTGTCTGTAAGTATTGCGCTGGCACGACACTGCGTTATCTCAACCAAAAACAACAAGAGCCTCTAATGTATCAGATCACACACGCGCGCCTATGCGATTAAAACGCAGATAAAGCGACACTGAGAAACATTTCAGGACGGAGCCAGAGCCGCACTGCGCTGCGCTCCCTCCAGGCTCCGTTGTCCCAGTGTCCGCTGCGCTCTCCCGGCCGCGTCTCTCCCTCCCTTCGGCCCGACTCCACTATTTAAAGCGGAGTGCTGTTTATAAGCAGAGCCGGTGACGTAGCGCGGAGTAGCACCTTCCCATCCCGGGCAAAGCTATATTAGAGAGGCAATATGGTCGTATAAAACCAGGCAGCGGAAAAGAGGAGGGCCAGAGACGAGAGGAGAGGACAGAGGGAAGCCATTTTACTGAGCGGGGAACTGCGAGCCTCAGAGCCACGTAGAAAACCCGATTTTTGTCACATTTTGGAGGACTATTTCAGCCTTATGGCGCACGAAACCAGGGCCGATCGTGACGTTATTGCATGGGAAAATGGCAAATGTTATACAGGACTGACGGATTGATTGTGTTTTTGGGAGAGTTGTCCTGCTTTCTGTTGTGGAAATGGTGGACAATGATAAGGCAGACTGAAAAAAATACCACGCGTAATTTGGCGATGCTGGATTCAAACGCGCTTTTAACCTAAATTGACAATGGAAGTGCTTTGCGAACATCTGTAGTTAGAAACCACTGACAAAAGCCCTCTGCAAACTAGCCTGGATCAGTAAAGTGTAGTAAAAAGCACAAACTAGTTAAGCCCGTTGCCAAAAACAATGTGAAAATCTGCCTTTCGTAGACGATTCAGCAAAGTCGAGGCGCTGTAGGCGTGAGTTAATATTTACACTGAATGAAAGCGTCCAGTGTTAGTCCGCAGCCTAAAGAGAAGTAGAACCAACTGAAACTCACTAAAATGGCAAATTAAGACTTTTTTATTAAGCTGCAGTGCTTGCAAAGGCGTAGTTACTTCACTGCACCAACAAGAGCCAGCTTTCCAACATGTTTCCTCAAACTTTACCCCATCCCCTGCGCACAGTCCTTAGAGATTGATCCTTACCACTGGGTTCGAGTTAGCCGAGCTCGCCATTATTTGCGTAGTGTCAAAACCACACGGAAATAGGCGAGAAATAAAAGCCAAAAATGACCAAAAAACAAATTAAAACA
>KN483453.1:37333-109208 GCA_000787095.1 Periophthalmodon schlosseri | reverse complement strand
AATAGAATTTTCTTGTTTATGTTTGTACACAATGAGAAACAAATTGAACAACATCGTATCAAGAATCATGGGATTATTAAATGCATTATAATGGCCAGTGTTATAAAACAAGAAGCTTGGAACCAGACTATAAATTGGAATGTGCCAATCACAGCCACTAATTTGTAGTATGCGTCTCCATGAATATTTAAGAACTGTTTCTCAGTTAGTGTTTTTTTTTTCTTTATTTATTTTTTGTTTAAAGAAAATACATTACCTTACATTTTACACACTTGTCCCATTATTATCAAGCATATTTTTTCTCCAGCACCACGGACAGCTCCTGCATTTGGGCTCCATTCTACAAAACCTCACACTACTGCTGCTACTGCACTTGCTACTACTATTACTATTACTCGCTGCTGGTGCAACAACTACCTCTACTTCAACTGCCACATGACTGCGACTAATACAACTACTTTTACTACAATCAAAACTACTACAATAACAATAGCAATACAACTAATACTAACACTTTTGCCAGCCCACGTAATGTTTCCAGTACTTCCCTTCCCACAGACTCCTTTTTCTATCAAATTTTCCTAGACTATAGTCTGAATGAGCTCATACACACACACTGTCTGACTCATGCTTTAGTCTCCATATAAACCTGCACTCTTACACTTTTCTATTGGAGCACATCTCACAGGGACAACCGCCTTTTAATGAACACAGAGCAGTGGTATTATAAGCAGAGGTACACTCAGTCTGTAATGGCACAGAACAGCCCCCTCCAGCACAAGGCTAGCTATAAATATCACATGTGCATACAGCCACAACCCGCACCTCTTAGGTCTACGAAACTCGAGTCTATAAGGTGTGTGTTTTTTATATTTTGTTTCATTGTTGTTGTTTTTAAAATAATTTTGCCTGTAATCATTTTTCTTTTGGCACTGTCAGTGAGAATTGCAATGTTTTGTATAAACAGATCTGGGGCAATTGAAGGTTGACAGACCAGTTCCAGTCATAACATTGTAAACTTTTAGCTGTTATTGTGTGTAGTCTCATTTAAAACCTAATATTTGGCAAAATGTTGTAATAACTAAACAGTTTCTACAGTTTCAGAAACAGATTTTAAATAAGATTGTGGGCATTAATTACCACTCAGCTGATTAGCCGAGAGCAAGGTTTTAAATAACACATATTATGCCTTATTGTGGCTTTAATACTCTGTTTTGGTCAACTTGAGCTAAGTCTTTCCCATTTTCTAACTCAAAATGATGTCTGCTTTTATAAAATATACTTTATAAACTACAACTCCACTGCGACATTTATGCGCTGGATCTCCCTCGGCTGTCACCAACAGGAATTAACATTTAGAAAGTAAACATCCCCCGTGAATGCTACGCTAACGGAGCCGTGTATTCTTTTGTGAATGCAATTTTACCACAGAATGAATCCGATGATGGTTTACGGACTTAAGACTGACCCATTTTATCTATGACGAGCATTTTTGAGAGCTCAGAGAAGATGACTTTTGATGAATGGATTAATGAAACAAGCGTGAATGAAGCAAAATACAACTCCAGGTATGTTTTTAATGAATATAAAAGCTCAAAGCTCAAAAAAGTCAGATTTGCGTAGTATTTGTTCTTTACGATTAATTTCACTTCAAATTTACTTCTGGAACCTTGACGGACAGTTGAACCCTATAAACATTTCTTAACAAAAACATGGCAGGTCACAGCAGTGACAATACAATTTTCACTTTGTTTCATCAAGCACCACAAAGCCCACTTTTAAAAAAAACTACAGATAGTGATATTCAGAAAATGCTGTGTGCACATGCTCAGTCCTGGGAGAGTCTATAATGCACTCTCTCTCCCCTCCATCATCTAAGCCACGGCACATACCACAGCCTCCTCAGCCTCTCCACGTCCTCCTCCTCACCACTAGTGCCTACATTAACCTGACATCTACATTTTGCCGTTCAAAAGTTTCCAAAGCCTGATTAAATGCAAACTATATGACCTTTAAGGACTGTTATAGTTTAAATAGGATTATATTTCCTGAAATAACCTTTGTCAAATGATGGGTGTCATGCTGTGAGCCTTGAAATGACTTTTTATGCTCTGTCGTTTAATAAAAAAAATAAAAACCTGTTAAAGCTTAGAGGAGTTTAATCTTCTTCAGTTTTCAATTTATAGCGCTCCTGCAGTTGGCGGCACGCAATCTGGGCATGCACCTCCAAACCCCAAACTGGCAGGGACAGTGGCGGAGAATTCCCATAGAAACGAATGGCGCCGGCCGTAATGAACAAACTTTATGGGAGTTTCAGAGATTGTGGATTATTGTTGCGCACCAGGATGTACACATTATTAAGTGTAGAAGAAAGCCTGAGCCCGAGCCAGATTTACAAAGCTCCAGATTGACGGTAGAAGTGGATTTCTGCAGCTAAACGGGCTAACAGCTAATTGAGCCATACATTATTTAAGCTATGAATGTACTTTTACATCGCTGTTGTTGTTTTTTTTTTATTCAGCCATAGTCTCATAATGATGAGAGAGAGAGAGAGAGAGAGAGAGAGAGAGAGAGAGAGAGAGCAGTTTGTAAAGAAATTATCCCAAGTGTTTTTGGTTCTGTTAATTTGCTTAATGTTAACTGTCTGCTTAGAAATGTCAATTGTTGAAAATAAAATCACAAACTAAAGTTAAACCAATGTTTTTTGTGTGTTTCTTACATTGACATGATTGATTTAGCCTGTATACGTAGGCTACAACATCTGCACATTGAGTGAGAGTATATCATGTATTTGCTATTTTATCAATTTCACATAATTTATTTATTAAATTGTCAATATCAGCAAACACTATATGTGCAGGGATTTATAATAAAGTCTATTTTTCACAAACATCTCCAGGGACACTTATATCTGATGATATAAGAAGGTGAAAAGTAAACCAGATGTCCAGACATTGAGAGATGCAGAGTATATTCAGAGTTAAGGGGAAATCTACACGATCTATGATCTTTAAAATAACACCTGTGCCAGGTGAGGGTCACTAATATTCAATCAGATTAGTTTTAAGATAAATCATTATCTATGATTTCATTTAAAGATAAAAAAAAATCCAAAAATGGACTCAGTGCCATTCATTACCGCAAACCCACCCCTTTCCCGTCCCTGTCAAATTTACTCACGTGGTGCAGGACGTGCTTATAAATATATAAGCATGTTCACGTTTGCTGCATTAATTACCATATAGTATAATATCTCATTTTTACTGAGCAATAATGTCTTTTTTAACATAACATTTACACTTTTATTTATGTACAAAGTACAAACGCTTACATTAGTCAGTGCCCTATATTTTTCCTATAGCCGTTAGAATTAGCCCTAAAAAAAATGTAAATTATGAATAATCAAGATGGTGTCGGCTTCTACCAACCCAACCACCAAATTTGCATGAGGTCATTCTTGAGTGTGTAAAACGTCTGGAGTTTTATTTTAGATCATAATTAGCATGTAAAAGTGGCATCTGTGCTACGGCTAACTAACGTTCAGTGTAGATTTCAGAACTTGTGCGGTTCTGGTGAACACCTAGTGACCACTAAACATCATCTTGGTTACTTTTACTTGTAACTGGTGAGGAGACCAGACAAATGACATACACATCATGAAATAAACATTTTACATTCTTTAAGATGGAACTAAACAATGAATCAACTCTTATTTGCCATTAAACTGTGTATATGGTGTTTTAATAGTATTGTCTATTGTTTCTAGTCCTTTTTTTTGGCAATTTTAGTGCAAACAAGGTAAAGCTGCAGCTTTGTCGTCAAAAATGTATAAAAATAGGTGTGTCTTGGCTCTGGTGGCCACTGCCAATTTCAAGTATTTGGCGACATCACAAAAGACTGTCCTGATCACAGTCAGGTGTTTCTGATTACAGACACCTGGCTTCAGGGGCGGAGTTTGAAGTGTGGATACCTGTCAGACCAATCACACTGTTCTTTATACCTCCAGACCCCGCCCCTCCACCGCCCTCACTTTCTTCTTTAGTCCTTCAGGTTCTGCCCAGTTTATTTGCTCTATTTGTGTTTAGTCCTATGTTAATATTGGGATTGGTTTCACCATTCATTTCTGTGTGAAGGAGCATTTGATGAAACATAAATGCAGGTAGCATCAGGTAGGAAAAGATCGAGATGTACCAACCAAAATTCCATTGGACCAGGAAGCAAGAGTGATGACATCTCTTTACAACCAATTGCTTGCCCTGGGACTACATTTGAAAATGATCTTTGTACCTGAAAATGTCACTAATGTATACTGTCCCTTTTTGAATAAATACCAGAAAAGATAACACTTTATAAAAACCACACTTTAATTAGCCTCAATAAAGCACAAACAAAGACTGAATTCATAATGAGCAAATAGTTCAGTATGAATGATTCAGGCTTAATAACTACTTACAGATGGAGTATTATGCAAAATTGATTTTTTTTGAGCTTTCAATGTTGATGTTATAATTCCCTCAGACGTCATCCATGCATGTTTCAGTAATTTAGTGATCTCTCCCGGGCCCTATTCGAACCTTCCTCACGGTTAGCTTAGCCCACAGCTCTACATCACCCATGCTCCCACACAACAATTCTCCATAAATATACAAAAGCATGATACAAAACTACACAACGACTCCGCAAAAATGATGTGATGTGCAGTAGCTTCATTACCGGGCTGCACGCTGACTGTGCTGTGATAGTGCATCTGAAGGGGGAGTGACTTAGCACGGAGAGCAAAGGAAGGGGAGACTCAGAGGGTGAAAAACGAAAGTGAAACTTATAAAGAAGTAAAACATCCCCTCTTTAATTAAGAGTTATGAGTTAAGGTTAGAAGTTAGGCTATTAATAAAGTAGTTACTAAGTCTGAATCATTCTTAATAAACTATTTGTTCATTATGAATTAAGTCTTTGTTCATGCTTTATTAAGGCTGATTAAGGTGTAGAGGTCTATCCGTTAACGTGGTGGAATAAGAGTCAGAAAGTGCATATATTTTTGTTGTATTTTATTAACCAACACATATAAATATTGTGGCTACAGAACATGTAAAATAGTACATCTCGGACAAGATGAAAAGGACTTTGGGTGCAGAATATCCACTATGATTCATACATAAACATATCTACATCTTTATTCAAAAGGTTTAGATTGCTCTCAGTTATCACAACTTGTGTCATGTTTTTAAAAAAGATAGACCGACTCCAAAAATCTCGTACAACAATCATGCATTTTTCCCTGAGATAACGCGAGTGAACCTCCTTTGGCCATGGTGTGCACTTATAGGTTGAGTTCACACTATTGTAGACTATTGTAGATTTGACCAATTCCACTTGACCACAATGATAATTAAACATACTCTTTATTTAGACAGCAGAATGTGATTTTCAACATTAAAGTTTAGTACTTTCTTTTATGTTTTATACCTATGTAAACCCTCAGTCGTCCATAGTGGTCCATGGGCGTAAACTAGTTTAGTGTCTTATAACTTGTGCTGATACAGCTCAAGATCATTGTAAAGCGATTCAGGAAAGGTTCATTTCTGTCCTGTGAGTGTTACTTTTTAGTATCAATACCTGCTCAAATGAGTATCTAGTTTCGATATTAGTTTTAGTATCGATTAGTATCTTATTTACAATGCTTTTGACAACCCTACAAACAAATGTGTATCTGAGGCTTTGTAGTTTTGGCCTCTTGTCTGATGTACTCTCATTATAAGTGGGAACAAGCAATGCACAGAGGAACATCAGACTCCAAGTCCGGCCTAGATTGTTTTTGGTAAATATAAGATTAGTTAGAGCTGGTGTCTGGAGGGAGACAAGAGCATTTGTTGGGTTTTGACAATGGGCTCTGTGCACGGCAGCATGCTAGCTAGCTCACTGTGTCTCAAGGCTAACAGTCGCTTTTATTAAAATTAGAAAACATAAAATAAACAACCTATTAAGAGTCAAATTAATTAAAATAAAGACTACCCGATGATTTTTATATGTAGATTAGTTCAGTTTGTGGTTTATTTAAATATGTATTATGCCTCAAAATTAGCATTAGCATTGAGGCACAAACATCTCTCTTTGTAAACACAGACAGAGTCCTCCGGGGATTTTTATTTTATTTGTGTAGTGTTTAACATGCTATCAGCGACGTTCACCCGCAGCTCCCTGTCCACTGCCTTATCTTTAAAAACTTAGGCCTATTCATTTTAGCGTGACTCTGCAAAAACCTCATAGAGATACAACTGGACAGGAAGTAGTGACGCTAGCTGTGAGGTTGCCGGGAGCTGTTGTGCACAGAGCCAATTCCCATGTCAAAGTTGAAGCATATCTTACTAAAAATGCTATTTAGGGACTTGTTATAGAGCAAAAAAAAAAAAAAAAATCAGGCGGAATTCCTATACAAGTCCCAATAAAATTTGGGGAATTTTAGCCAGATTTTTTAATCTCTGGGTTTGAAGTAAAGTGAGTTAAAGATTTTCCTTCATAGTTCCCTTTGATCAGATGGACAAAAAGAAATACACGAAAAAAAATTCTGATCTCTTCATCGTAACAGGTTTTAAAAGACATTTCTATCCTAGAATTCTCATCTGCCCTCCACCGTAATTTTAAATAAAAGATTAGGACTGACCTAATTATTACTGGCAAAATTCACAGTTTGCCACAAGCAGGTAAAATGTCCATAGAGATGTATTAAAAAATGAAACAATAAAATATAAACAATAAAAGCAGTGACACTAGCCCAAACTATACCCAAATCTTGTGACAGACAGAGCTAGTTCATTCACATTCATTCACAGAATAAAATGTTGACCCTAAATAAATATATTATAACTTTTTTTTTGTCATTGAATTATTTTACAGCTAACAGCAGCGCTACTTCTATGCAATAGCTTTAATTGGATGCAGACTGCTTTTACAATATAAAGTACTGGGAAAATCTTTTTGTAGTGGTAATAAATAAATAAATAAATACACATATCTCCTCGTAATCCGCCCTAACTCAATTGCGTTGCACCCAGAACATGTACGTTGTAAAAGCATGTTAAAGCATCAGACAGTTCTGCGCTGTTCAGTCATGTGTTCTTGGGCAAGACACTCCACACACCTTTGTATGAATGTGGTGTGCGCGTGAGTGATTGAGTTGTTGTTAGCTTTACTGCGACGGCAAAACTCTGCTCTGGTCTCTGAAATTTGTGGAAAACGCTTATACACTCGTCAGTGATCAGAGGGCATAAGGTAAGTGAGGAGTAACTTTGGACCCCTGCAAACCATTTAAAATGAACTAGTTCTGTTTTTCACATTTTTAAGACTTTTAACATCACAAAAACCTTCATTAATTTGTATTCGACTGAATAATATACAAGCCAGATCTCTATGGGCAATTTACAGTGTTCAGAGGTGAGTAGTTCTCAGTTACATTTACTCAGGTACATTTACTTGGGTAAGTTTTTGAAGAAATTGTACTTTTCTTGGTTTCTAGCAGCATAGTTTTACACCTACTTGAGTATTATTTTTCTTGAAGTAACAGTACTCTTACTTGTGTACTTAGTTACTCTCCCCACTGTGAGTCAGTCTACAAGTGAAAAAAGCTTTATGTTGACAAAATGAAATGATTTGAACTAGGGCTGTCAATTTTAGTGCGTTATTATTGCAAAGTCATTTTAATGGTAATTGTTTGTTTTGATGCAAATTAATGAAGCTGTCTGACTCTTCCTGTGTCGTGTCTCAATGTTAAAATCCCGGAGCACATTTGCTACATGCACAGTTTGTTGTTGTGTTGACATACATCAATAGTCAAATTAAATCATATGATTAATCGCGATAAAAAAATAAAAATAATCGATTGACAGCCCTAATTTGAACATTTGTGTTTCTTGCACAACTCCTTCAGATATGATTAAGTTTTTCTCATTTTTGTGCCTTATTTAATGTTTTGTCCCTCCAATAACATTAACTTCAAATTATAAATCAGATGTTACGTCCTGACAGTTACTCTTACTTCTGCTCAAGTAATATTATTAAGTAACATTACTCTTACTTGAGTATAATGTTTAGGCTACTCTACCCACCTCTGGTGTTACAACACATGAACCCAACCTATTGTGAAACCCCAGCGTCTTGTGTCTTCATTGTTTTGTTCTGGACCGGTCCCTAGTCTGCGGTCATAAGCAGTCTTTGCACAGCGCCACCTGGCCCCTCCGATAGTCCCTACAGGGGCAAAGGCGCAGGTGCTGTGGGCTGGAGCCGGCACAGCTGAACAGCAGAGGTTCCTGCTGGAGGTAACACTCTTTATGCTTCTCTAAGAAGGCAGGCAAGAGGTGGTTCTTCTCTTTTTCTATGCCCTCACACTGGAAGTTCAACCTGTGAATGAGAAAAAAGACAAAAGTTTTTATTGTGCATGTTAAAAGACAAGTATGATGCATTATTTGTGCTATCGGCCCTTAAACATACATTGCATTTGCATTTTATGTTTTAGAATATAAAATAATGACTAATTAACGCTACCATCTGGAATTAGATTGGCCAAACTGGCCCTGTCCTTTTCTCTCTCATGTTAGTGACGCACAATAATGGAATTTTCAACAGATGCCGATAACCGATAATTTTTGTCATGAAATATCCAAAAAATAAATGCACAAAAGTTGAATCTGATTATTTTTATTAGTGACTAGACCCAAGAACTCACTGTATTACAAAAAAAACCCAAAACATCTCAGCAACACATACCTCCACTACCCATGATCCTAAACATGAGGCCATAAGAATAACACATTTGTGCATGTCTTACGAGTGAAACGCCTCCTTTATGTTGATGTAGTGGTAGAAGGCTGGTTCACAAATGAGGCTGGCCTGCTGGCACGTCCTCACACAGGACTGGTCTGGAGCTGATGCCAGGACCCTGAGAGCCGAGAGAGGAGGCCAAGATGAGGGGGGAGCCGAGCCAGCCAGTGCCCACGACAGAGCGCTGGAGTTGGGCAGCAGACGAAAGGGGCTGGGGGGGTCTCCTGGCCAAGAGCTGGGAGAGTCCAAGGGCCTTTGAGGTGAACAGAAGTCCTGCAAGTGGAGAATGTGAGAGGTATTGTGATGACAGTGATTCTCAAAATGTTGAGACCTGGCTTAGCCCTTCTTCAGACTTTGGTTTAGTTCTGATTCAAACCTGGTTCAGCTCCAGGTTTAAATCAGTTGTGTTTTAGATATGGTTTAGTCCTGTTCACTCATAATACACACAATAAATTGATAAAATCGAGCCAAAAACAAGATCAAGGTAAAATACACTATAAAGACTTATGTTGAGAGCTACAGATAATTTGAGCTGAGTTGAGCCAACCAAAATGTATGATATGATAAGGACAAGAGCACAAAATGTATGATATGATAAGGGACAAGAGCATTTATGGTCTCTGATATTTACATATTTTATATCTTTATTATTAGTCTACTGATCATTTATCCTTAGAAATGATGTTTTAACCACTGTATTGTCTGTACCCTGTTGGTTTCACACTGTCAAATGTTGCATTATCAAATAAGGGAAGTGCTGATGCAGGTACACAATGAAATGTTGCATTATCAAATAAGGAAGGTGTTGAAGCAGACACACAGGATGTTTTGTACTCTGCTGCGTGACATGTAAAATCACATGAAGTCCCATATTTGGCTGTACCGAGAACTGTGCTATGCAATACCATTTTTGGAAAGACTGATATGGGAGGGGATTGTGGTCAGTTTCGTGTATAAAAGGGACTGTGTTTTCTATACTCGCTGTCCTTGCAACTTGAATGCCAAATGCTCTGTAAGGATTACTCAGAGGTTGTACCCCGCTGACTACTGCGTTGCAATACGAGAGGGTACCTGTTGCGGTTCAGGCTTGTGCTAATCTGTCTGCGTAAAGAGCACCGCCATCCACTGTTGCTCGCTACCTTCCTTAGCACCACTTGTTGGCTGCCACTCTTAGCTGGTTACGACCATAAGTACTGCAGCGTCTTCCCAGTGGAGTCTCTCTGTTCCTCGCTCCTTTCCTTAGCCCCACTTGTTGGCTGCCACTCTTAGCTGGTTACGACCATAAGTACTGCAGCGTCTTCCCAGTGGAGTCTCTCGACTTCCGCAAGACACGGGCTCTCCCCAGAGGAATCCCTCTCTGAATACTTAGGGATTCTGGTGATTCCCGCGAGACCACCATTGCATACGCCATAAATGGTCATTATAAAACCAGAGTCTGAGTGAAGGTCAACCAAGCGGTGAGAAGGAGTAGCATATGAGCACCTCTCTGTGGAGCCCCTTTGAGTCCAAATTTGTTTATTAAAAAATTTTTGATTTCATTCTTCAAAAGATCTGCCTCTGGTGAGTTGTGATTACTCACTTATTTGGTATTTCCTCATTCTATTCCTGGGTGTCAAGTGAGGAGGTTATCTAGGCCTTGAAAAGTCTGATAGTGAGCTCTCGACAATTTACAACTAATAAAACACTATGTTAGCAGAGTAAAGCTATAAGGCTACAACAATAGGGCCTAATAGAGCAAGTCTGGAGTTTTATCTGTGACGCAACAAAACTGGACATGCAAACAGAGCATTTTTGAGTGCGTGAAAAGTACGACTTTGGATTAATGAAACAGGCATCAAACAAAAGTAGTAGTAGGATGCAATTTAGTGCGCAAAAACTTTATGTACCCCACTTCTATATTGCAATTATAAATATCTCACTGTAGAATCATAAACTCCAAGACAGAAAAATTATCGTTTTGTTACAGCTGCATTGTAAAAATCAGGGACAGTTATGTATAATTATTGCTTGGTTTCTGTGCAACGAAAATGAAAATACAAAAATGTGTATCTGTGCACTTTGTAGTGGACTAAAAAAGGGGGTGTGGCAAAAGCTCTCAGAACTATTATGTACCTAAACTGCACTCACAAGACTACACCTGCACAGGAGTCCATGCAAAAAGAACTATTTATGCAGAAAAAAGCACTAAGAAATAATGTATTTATATAAAGAATCATGTTTAAACTGCCTTTTTACATATAAGTACCAAAAAATACCAAATCTTAAGTGAACTCGCTCACTCACTAGCTTCTCCTTTCCGCTATTGTCCCATATAAAATCTTATAATCTACATAAAATAAGTCAACACATTTTGATCGACACCATCCACGGATTAATCAACACAGGCCTAAAGCCCTAAAGAAACAGACATTTGGCAGCCCCTGGATTTGATTCAACCCTCCAGCAGTGTTTATAAGACCAGGTAATAAGTTGGGTTCACATTCTAGAATTTGATGAGAATGATTCATAAACGAAACCATGCTTAAGACAAAAGCAGAGCTGCACGATATATTGCAAAATATCGATATCGCAGTATTGGCTGACGCAACAATCGTTATCGAAAATAAATATCTCGCAACAACACCACACAAGTTCTCAACTTTATAGACATTTACTGTTTTTCTAAAGTAAAATGCGAAAAAACCATATTTCATTCATGATTTTTCTTACTTGGACGGGTCTTGGTTTAGTCTGTTAAGTTTTTAATTTGAAGGCATGTGCATTTTTGGTTTTAATATAACTGAACTTAAAGGTAAAATCGCAATACTAAACATAGTTATCTAATATCGCATCTTTTTCTCATATTGTGCAGCCCTAGCCAAAAGCACTTCATGAGAGGTAGCACCTCCTCATCCATCTCCAAATAAAACAAATGCAGTTATACTGGCTAATAATAAAATGAGAGTCGCCGGCAGTAGCAGACATACGGCAGGCCCTTGGATTAGATTCTCCCTCCAGCAGGGCCTCTTATAAGACCAGGTAATGGCATTCCACTGACACGTCCCTATGGCCTCTAGACCCCCTTTATTAAACAGCCTCCCTCCCAGAGCCCGCAGGCAATAACCCAGCTCCAATCTCTCCATCACGGAGCACTTCCACTGTACAAGCTCATAGGCCGAGACACAAATACACATGTAAGAGCGGAACAAAAGAGGGGAAGAGATAGAGGGAAGGTTAAATAGTGAACAAAGAGGGGGATGGTTTAGGGCGAAACAATGCAGGTGTATATAAGATTGTATTGTATTGTATTTGAGGTGTACATTTTAAGTTTGTTGCAATTTTTTTTTTTACCTTTTATTTATTTATTTTATTTTATTTGCAATTTTACACCACAAAAACTAATAATAATAATTCTTAGTTCACATATTAGTTGATTTAGTTAGATATTATTAGATAAAAATAATTTATGTAGGGTTTGAATAAGCTAGATAAAAACAACATTAAATTCACATTTCATCTTGTTTTTCATTGTTTAAAGGTGTACTATGTAACTTTTCTAGTGCAGGTTCCACTTCTTTACAGATGTTTTTGCTTTGCCTGGGATATTCCACGGTATGGCATTGAACTTATGTATCACAAATTCTGTAAATGAAGTGTTTTATTACAAAAAATACCTTGAAAAACATGCATTCTTCCTCTGGAGCCAAGCAGGTGGCGGACACTGCACCTTTAAATTACACTAAATCAGGCTAGTATTTGGCAAAAACAAGGTGAATTGACTATAAGTTGAGTGAAATAAAAATAGTTGAAGACTATGGCACGTGCAAAAAAACCAACAACTTTACCTGCAATGTCACTCTTAAAACTGATTTTGTTGTACAGCTTCATACAGCTTTGTTTTACCATGACTGTGTTCTACAGCTTCATATATAAGAGATGGTGTGATCATAATGTGCTGAGTTGGACGTTCGTTCCGCTGTACCTTTGATCAATGTTAAAGGAATTCTTGGCGCTTATGTAATTAGATTCTGACATAGCCCGAGCTCTATGAAGCATTGGCAACACTCCTGGTTTGAGCAGAAGAGAAAACGCAACTAGAAATAAGACTGCACTATATGAGAAATAAAAGTAAAACACTACTAAAACACTGATAGTATTTTCAATTAAAAGGACCTACATTATGCTAAATTGTCTTTGAGCTTTTATCATATTGTAATCAAAAACAAATCTGGAATTGTGTTTTCTTTTATTTGTTCACGCTTGAGTAATCCTGCATAAGTCTGTCCACCCTCGAGCTTAAATTGCCCTGTTTCACCCGCTGACGTCATGAGGTGGAAATCCAGGAAGAGGTTTTTCATGTTTTAAAGTCCATTCACCTTAAGAAGATTCATTCTGAGCATTTCCGTACTAAAACTGTTTCGACCATACAGCACAGAATTGAATGGTAAGTCAAAGAGCTTGACCAGCAGATGGCTTCCTTATAACTTCTGCTGGTATTTATTAATTTTGCGTAATCGAGCAGAGGCACTTTCAGTTGTTTTCCATACTATATAAAGTTATAAAGCATATAGTAAGACTATGTTGTCCAAAGGTATATTGTTTGAATTAAGCATTTTCCAGGTTTTCCAGAACATGTGGGAACCCTGTAATATTTTGTTACCCGATATTTAAAGAGACATAATTTCATAGATAATAATTAGAAAAACATGACAACCTTTAACCTTAAAGCTCTCCGTGCCAGAAGTTGCACAAGGCTGCCACACTCCTGTTCCCATAACTCACTGCACTATAAAAATTCCCAGCACTTGACATAAACATAAATCAATGTTCTCATTTGTCATATTCGTAATACCGGTCATGTAAGAACCCTGGTGCGCTTGAATACATAATTAAGTCTGCTTCCTTACCTCCTATGGTTCGTAATCACACTAAAACAATAGCACCGTATTTGTTCCATCCTGTCTTAATGTTGTTGTGAAGCCACGAGCTGATTTATAGCAATGAAATTACCTCTATTTGAAATTATAAAACGTCAATCAAGTTTGCCATTTGAATACTGTCTGGGAAATAATTGCTTACAACAAAAATAAGATGCGTGGGAGTGAAATATGATCGCCTATCTGGCAGAGTTTGTTGTACTGAAACAGACTTGGGTAGCGCTGGGAGGATAGTTTCAGCATTGTGCAGGAAGAAAGGAATAAATTATGGTAAATATGATGGTCAAGCAGGGTTGCCAGATTTTCAGACAGAAACAAGCAACAAAGTTTTAGAAAAATAGACCAAAACAAGCAGCAACCATCACACAAAAATAGGAGAAAAAAAGAAGCAATTAGTAGAATGTTGTGTGTCGCCGTTGAAGAAGTGCTAATGAGATGTGTATACTTTATTAATCACATATATTCATTTACCGTATTTTCCGGACTAGTCGCACTTTTTTTCATAGTTTGGCCGGGGGTGCGACTTATACTCAGATGCGATTTATATGTGAAATATATGTTTTTTAATTCATTATATGCATTTTTATGCGATTTATATGTGAAATATATGTTTTTTAATTCATTATTATGCATTTTTTAGCTGGTGCGACTTATACTCTGATGCAACTTATACTCCAGAAAATACTGTATTTTTTAAAGTCAACTATGACATAAAAATGCATGCGATTTTCTCCAAAAAATTAGAAGTCAGGTTTTAATGCCATTTTCAAAGTTACCGCCTTCCCTTTGTCAACGTCAAATGTCAAATCTGTCCAGTACGCACCAGTTTTACATGTAGACATCAATTTTGATAGAAAAGTACTTTTAGATGGTGCTCCACAGGGCTCCGTTTTGGGTCCCAAATTATTTATTATGTACATTAACGATGTTTGTGAGGCACTGGACAAACCGAGCTGTATTCTGTATTCAGGAAAGGACCTACCACATCTTACATGTACACTACTCAAGCTAGTGTTCAATCAAAAATATTCTGAGATTTTCAGAGACCCCCATATTTTTTTTTATTCAAAAGTATTCTGAAAGGAAAACTAAAGAGAAAAAAAATACAAGTTTTTTTTTTTTTTTTTTTTTTTAATGAATAAAAAGCACTGAATCTTTATCTTTGCTTCCTGTGTCCTTATTAAATGTTTTGATCTGCTTCTGGGTCATGACAAACCCCATACCAGAAAAGCGTTCCTTTAAGTTTGGAAATGGAAACTGGGAAATCATTTTACTGTAGAGCAACCTGAATGCAGCACAGTTGAGCAGGCATGTGGAATAAGTGAAGTGAAGAGAGACTGACAGTGTGACCTTGTGTGTCGAGACAGCCTGTACCAGCCAAGACAGGAGCACAGATCAGGGAGCACTTTCACTCTGCGTGTTATTCTGTATTATGGTGTTTTTAGTACATTTCAATAAATTTGCATTGTGCTTTATAACAAAAAACAACAGTAAGAAAGAACTACTTCAAGTAAGTTTTGGATGAGGATACAATGTCATTTGCATTTCTTTTGTGAAAGTTGTCATAGTACAGTGGAAGAAGCAATATGGATGCATTATGTTTCCAAGTCGAACATTAAGTCTGTTCATGAACTAGTTTTGAACTGGTTACTACAACAACCTTTCAATGACTTACAAGAAAAAAACATGACCTAGTTTGCTGGAACTACAGACACTGTAGCCCCCACCTTAAGTCTCATCTTATCCAACCACCATGAGCTGATCATGTCATCACTGTCCTGCCTCACTGCTGCACCTGCCTCACTGCTGCACTGCCTCACTCCTGCCTCACTGCTGCACCTGCCTCACTGCTGCACCTGCCTCACTGCTGCACCTGCCTCACTGCTGCACCTGCCTCACTGCTGCACCTGCCTCACTGCTGCACCTGCCTCACTGCTGCACCTGCCTCACTGCTGCACCTGCCTCACTGCTGCACCTGCCTCACTGCTGCACCTGCCGGCTCCTGGCCTCTAACTTCCTGCACATTCCCCTTCATCACTACATCATCAGTCACAGGTAATAAAGGTGTTTTGATCCACCCTTTGTTGTTGCGATATGTTCCTAACTTGTGAAACATACAGTTAAGTTGATAACGAGTCAACAACCAGAAAACCTGATAAGTCGCACTTTTTTTCATAGTTTGGCTGGGGGTGCGACTTATACTCAGATGCGATTTATATGGGAAATATATGTTTTTTTCTTCATTATTATGCATTTTTTTGGCTGGTGAGACTTATACTCCAGAAAATACGGAAATAATAAAGTAAAAAGCCTGAGGAGTACTTATGTTAGTGCTGAATGATTTGGGAAAAGTATCTAATTGCAATTTTTCTGACAAGCTTTGCAATAACAGTTAGATTTGGGATTTGTTTTAGTACTAGGTTTTGGTTCAAAGTTTATATTTTAAATGTCTTAAAGAACTGATATCTGATATAAATAACTGATATAAATATGAACTGACAATCACAAACGAATACAAGAATCACATTTCAGAACATGTTTAACATCTAAACTAAAGCATTAGCCATTTTTATGCGATTTAAGACAGGATATTTTGTTGTTTGTGGAGAAAATTATGACACCTCGAAAACTGGAGCTTTTGCGATTTGCCAATTGCATCCATTCAAATTGCGATTAATCTTGCAGCCCCATTTTAAATGTGCTTTAGATTGGTGTTTAGGATTACACATTCAGCAGTCTTCAGCATTCTCTTTATGCACTTGATAAACACGCGCACACACATGCGCCGGTCCAATTAGAGCCTCGTCTCCTGTCAACAAAGATGCTGAGACAACGTGCCGAGTGCAGACAGCCTTGTACTTCCTGCGTATCTTAAACATGCATGTTTCTACCTTGAATGTTAAATTATCTTCCAGGTCAGAAAAAAGACGAGAAATATCCTGTTACATGCTTTTAGAACAAGGCAATGATTTGTATTATTACTGACACTAAAGAGTTTTCATATGAGGACTCTTGCTAGAGGAGTACGCACTGTTCTTCATTCTTATCTATAACACTAATAACTTTTAACACTAACATCATTTTAAACTGAAAGTATAATATATTTTGTATATTGTTGTGTCGTTTTTTCCTTGTGCTTGTTATACTAATTACTACTGTAAACTTATGATTTGTTGTTAATTAAATTGGTGAAACTGTACATGTAGAAATCTTTGTAAGCAACATTTAAAATATAAAAAAATAAGACATCAAAGTTATGTTTTGGGGCATCTAAGGGCATCTAACCTTTATAAACGGGAATTGCATGAATAGTACACAAATATTTATATTACCAAACATAGTTTTTGAGTATGAGCATTTTTCCATGTCAAAAAGGAAATTTATTAGGGACGCACCAATACATTATTGACACATACTTAAGTCAAAGTATCAGTCGGTATCAGAATATCTCTAGTAGTAGTTAAATAGCACATCTTTAATAAGTACTTTCTCAGCTGCAGACTTCCACCTCTGTGCAATAATTGACTTTGCCAATTAACTTCGACATGGCTCATAAATCAGTTACAGAAGCAATGCTCGTGTCGGTCCAGCTCTCCTGCTGTGGCACCATATGCAGTGACTAATACTGTGCACTCCTAACAACGGGGCTAGTACTGCAGTAATAGTACACACATCACACTGGTGATGCTAAGCTATTTCTTCAACCATTCTACCATTCATACTCATGGACAGAGGTGGGTAGTACTTACATTTGCTCAAGTATATTTACTTGAGTAACTTTTTAATAAAATGGCCCGTCTCTGAGTAGTTTTTAGACACCATACGTTTACTCCAAGTTGAGAAATATATTTGACGGTGTAACAGTATTCTAACTTAGGTAGAAGTTATGGTGACTCTTCCCACTGTGAACAAATCTGTGACAAAGTGACAATATGATTTGGGCATTATTTAGATTCCATTACCTTAAAATGATAAATCTGATGTTACGGTCAGAGTATTACTCCTAAAATTTACCTTACTTGAGTAGCAGTTTCCTGCATTACATTTTTATTCTTACTTGAGCAGTTTCTTGAACCACTGCTTTGTACTTCTACGTGCGTAATATTATTTTGAAGTAACAGTACTCTTAACTGACTAACCAGCAGGTGATACATCTTCTCATTGTAACAATAACTGGTGGATACTTAAGCATTTGTTTGAATCCTCGCCTTTGCAAACAAATCAAAAGCATTTCGAGTTGGCACAATTATCAAATCGCAAAGGGTGCAATTATTTTTATAGTATAATGTCCTGTGCATGGTCCGTCCGTATTGGAAATAATAAAGGAAAAAAAAAAATCACAGGGGGCTCAAAACATGGTGGATTTCTGCAGAATCAATGAGCGAAGCACTAAACTCTGAGGTGCAACTGAGGTGAGAGAAATTTGGTTTTATTTCTAAATCATAGGCGACCAATGTGTATATGGTGTTTTAATCGCATTATCTACTGTTCCTAGTCATTTTTGGCAACGTTAGTGCAAACTAGGTAAATTTGCAGCTTTCTGGTAAAAATGCCTAAACCTAAGTTTGTGCTGCCTCCAGTGGCCTCTGCAATTTCCAGTAGTTAGTCCTCCAGGTACTTCCCAGTTTATTTGCTTTAATTGAAATGTGGTTGTTTAGTCCCACTTTAACTAACTCATCCCGTGCTTGTCCATTCTAAGTTATATAAAGCAGACTTGTACTTACCTGGTTCTGTATATAGGCGTGTACTCTCTCCAGCATGCCCTCACAGGTGTACTCATGTGGCACGAAGGGCTCCACCTGCACAGAACCCAAACACATATTCATACTCAAGAAAAAAATATAGTTCCTGTAATTACAACCCAGGCCACTAGGAGTAAATCAGGTCTGACATATTCATTAGTGTAACTGTAGAAGTCCTATATCACGTGAGCCGTAATAAAGCTAATAGAGCTAATGCATCACATATGACAGCTTTGGAAATTGATCTCTTATTTTAGCGCCATCAACGTTAATGTCGGACAAAGGGGCAAGTGCTGGTTAGCTAAATACTGAAATTAAATGGCGGTGACAAGTTACTGTAAATTCTGTTGGAATGCAGTGTTTAATCTATAATACTATAGAAAATAATAGTAGAAAATCATTTTAATTTTTCAACAAATTGAGCCTTTAATCATCAGGCTGTTTAAAGCGTTATTTTGAAGTTTTTTGAGAGAATAAAAGAAATCCAATAGACCTAATGATATTATATTTGAATGTATTATTATTATTATTATTATTATATTTTATTTTTTATTTTTTTTAGGCAAGGCAAGTTTATTTTTAGAGCACAGTTTGAACACAAAGTAATTCAGTGTCTTTTTTAAGAAAGGTGCATTAAAATCACAATCCAAACAAATAAAAAAAACATAAATAATCATTTTAAAAATAAATTTTAAAAGGGAACAGTACAGATATCCTTTCAATCCTACGCACAGCTAAACAAAACTGTTTTGAGCCAAGATTTGAAGTTTGTAGAGACTTGTCTCATTTTAAGTGTTGCCTCAAACAAATTCAATTATATTTAACAGAAACATTTCAATTTTCAGTTACTACCTTCATATAGGCCTAGCTTTCACTTCATATGAGTTTAGCATGCTAGCCAGATACCATATTGTTTCCATAGGGCGTTTAAATTGACAAATGGCGTCTGTTAGTGCTGTGTTCCTTTTAGCGGTGTTATTACTTTATTTCATTTGAGTTTAATGAAATGTATCTGACACTTCATCAGTTACTGCGCTACGCTATTTGCCTTTTGGCCATCTTTGTATAATCGAGACGGAGCGTGAGAAAGAATAGACTCCAAGTGAAAATTCAGTGATGGGAAACACTTTCAATGATTGTTTAGTGCATTTGCCATGATTGTTTTTATAGGTATTCACAAAATGTATGTTGAAATATCATTTTGGGCTTCAGGCTAAAGGCTAGGTGTACATAAGGCTAACCGTTTCTACTAGCTAGCTAAAACTATTAACCAGTGCCAAAGATGTGGTTTTATTTGGTTGTACTTTGGTTATAATGGTTTATTTTTTTCCATAAAGCCAGTGAGAAGAACAGGTGTAATTTTATAATTTGATATATATGAGGTACGTATGGCTTGAGTTGAACCAGCTATAATGGTGGATTATTTAAAGAGATGTTTTTGCTATTGGAATGTCACACTATGGCATTAAACTCATCTATCTCCATGGAGACAAACAGGTGACGCCACCAGGCCAAATTACAAGTCAGATCTGTGGAGAGGAACCCCCACTCACAGAAAGAATGCATGTTTTTAATGATATCTTTTAGCAATAAAACATAGCAATAATTTGATAAGTTTAATACCATATTGAAACATTCCAGACAAAGCAATAACATCTCAATCAAGACAAGCTGTTGATGGATCCCCCCCCAGAAAAGTCACATAATGCAGCTTTGATTACTATTCAAGATAAATAACTACATTTTTGACAAAATATTTGTCAACAATATTCACACTGCACTCATCTCTCTCAATGTATTCTTGTTTTGCATAATGTTAGCGACAGATTGAGAACAGCTTGATAAATTATGATGTATTGTTGACAATGCCTCACCGCTGGAAGGGCTAGCCTGTGGAAAAATGCCATGTAAAAACAGCTGCGGCGAAGGCGTATTCACACTACTCTAGCAATTAGCGACAGGCTGCAGAGAGCTAGCTAAGCAGTCTGCTATATCCCTCCGCCGTGATTTAGAGCCCCATTAGCCGCCAAGGGCTTCAAAAATGGGTCACAGTTTCAAGTGTGCAAATTAGGGCCGCACCTCGGCTGTGAAAAGTGGTAAATTTGAGCACATTATTATGAGGGCTTGACATTAACACTATAACCAGCTAGCTAGATGTGAGGTTAGCTAGCCACTTAGCCAACTGGATTTTATATATAATTTTACATATATTTCTATCTTCCTTAGTTTAGCTTTAACCTATGAATATTGCCATAATTTTTTTTTTGTTTTTTTCCCATTATTGACAGATTAATACAAATTTATCCCAACAACTATTATGTTGATGGCCTACTACCATTGCCAAATTTTAAGAAATAAAATTTATTTATTTTTTTTTAATGTTTTTATTGCACTGAAAAACTGAAAAACACGTGGGCTTGCATCTCCACAAACCTGACTCTCATTTGGCCTTGATTAGGGCTTGTTTCCATGGAAATGTTTTAATGTTTATGGAATTGTTTAACTTTCTGTTTCCATGGAGTCATGCATAACTCCAGAAAGTTATCTGGTGTTGTTTAACTGTATAACTATAATGTAATCTTGTGTTTTAATTTACTTTATTATATCATATGCTGGAAGCAACGATCAACAAACATCTGGCTATAGTGAAAATTCTAAATGGCTAAGACCACTAACCTGGCCAGTGAGTAAAAAAAGGTAGTGTTAAAGGTAAAATAAACTTACATCGAGGTCCATAATTTCGCGGATGGTTTCGTTGAAGGTGGTCCAGTTCCCAAAGTCGATGGTGATGACATGTGGTCTGCCGATGTACTGCTCTGCGTAGGGGTGCTGCGAGGTCACCTGGAAAACAAGAAGAAGATCTTTAATGAAACTGTATGTAACATTTTGATTTTAAATCAACTGAATTGTGTCCCCAGATATGGGGTAAACATGTTCAAATCAAATATATCTTTTACTGATAACAATTATAATGCGGATTTATTCTGAATTACAAAAACATTGCACATGAAGGCCAACTTGTTATAATGTGGTGTTTTGATTCTCATGATGATTATCCAATCGATCAGTCACTCAAACAATAAATATCACTTTATTTGTCCCAGAGGTGCAATTTAAAAGGACTCTCTCTGATCTGAATCCTCACTACCTAAACCCAGCACCTGCAGCCACTCATGAATCAGTGCCACTGCTGCAGCATGAGCAGATCCATATACTGAGAATGAGAAAAACGTGTATGTGTCCTCTATCTGCAGGTTAAGGCACTGGAAACCCAGGTTCAGTTGTGATTGTAGTACCTATTTTAAAATAGTAATAGAGCACAGGCTAGCTGCAGTGTCTAGTTAAAAAGACTGGAGACAAATACAGACCCATAAATAAAACATGTGATAACAACACTGACATTATTGGAGACATGCTTTATTCTGACTTTTCAAAAAGATGTTCTTTGACTTTATCTCATAAAAATAACGAATATTTATAAAAAAATGTGTGTGCACCACATGGTTATAACATGACACAACAGAATAGATGTTTTTTAGTGAAGGTAATCTATACACCACATTTATCAGAACAAGCCAAAGATGCACTGAAAAACACAGAAGCACTTCTATCCTAGAGCACTGGTAAACTGGATAAACAACACTTGTGAATCAAACAAACCTATGTGAGATGTAATTTTGAGGCGCTATCTGCATGAAAACCTTTATAAGCTCCAAATCTAGATTGAGCATATGTTATCCTGTGTAGGACGTGTACCTTCCTGGAGGTGGGCTTCCCTTTGAAGAAGTCGTGGTTAAAGGAGCTGTGTGGGGGGTTGAACATGGGCTGCAGGAAGATGCATCCATTGGCTATAGCCTCCAGTGGAGCGGGGCCTTCGTATGGGAAGCCAAATCCTATAAAAAGCTTGACAGGAAAAAAAACAGAGGGAGAATAGATGGTTTGTTGTGTGGGCGGGCATACATTAAGCTGTCCATGTGCTTGTTAACGTGCCAGTTTAGGGCTGCAAGATTAATCGCAATTGAATCAAAACTGCTATTCGAATGGACGCAATTAGTAAATCCCAAAGGTTGCAGTGTTTTTGAAGTAAGTATTTCCTCTGCAAACAAGAAAATATCTGCATATATTGTGCATAAAACCTGCTAACCCTGTAGTTTAGATGTGTACAAACATTCAGAAATGAGCCATGTATTAGTTTGTCAGTTCATATTTCAGTCATTTTGTCAAATCTTCTGGACACAGTTAAAGAAGACATATTGTGCTTGTGTCTGCTGTATCGTTATAATCTATGACACCCGTGGATCATTATGTTAACTTATACATTTTAAATATTGATCTAAAATGACTTAAAGAAACAAGTCCGCCTTAGAAGACTGTGGTGCCCAATGGGAGCTGACGTCGTAAACCTCATCACAACAAAGCACCTCTGATGGATAACTGCACTCTAGCAAGCAACGGATTAAAAAAAAAAATTGTACCAAAATGACTATGCGACACTGCCGAATCCTACACGTATCACCGATTAAGAAAATAAAATTGGAGAACGAAGTAAGTACAGCGCAGTGGGTGTGTACCGGCGGTGGAGAAAACTGGGGTTGATGGGAACAATAATGTCTTCAATACAAGGGAAAGAAAAGATTACTCAAACATGCATCAAATTTGAGTAGGTAAATGAGAAGGGGAAACAACTATAACCTTGTTAAAAGCTCTAAAAAGTCGATTTTGCATAATAGGTCCGCTTTAATTATGAACTGTAAACCAAATCCTGTTATTGAAACACAAATAAAAATCACAATGCTTGTCAGAAAAATCATTCAGCCCTATGCCAGTTTTCTGCGTACCTTGGCTTTCCTAAGGAGTTGCTGTAGCTCGTGCTGAGGCAGTAGCCCGTGGTTCTTGACAAAGGCGGGCACCTGCGGGGGGCGCTGTGAGTCGTAGTACACAGTGCCGTGGATCTCCATGTGGTGGTGTAACAGCTCCAGGAACTTATCTTTGCCCTTTTGAGAAACAGCTTTGATTACTATCACTATAGTAATCCATCTTGTTGGCATGTGGCTTTTACCGCTCTAATTACTCTATGGAAAATATCCAGTACCAAACAACAGCAGAATGAGTTATTAACCTGTGCTGTAACAAGCAGCGACCTGTATCGGCTTTTGTTCATATTTTTTGGTTAATGAATCTGAATTGCGTATCTTGTAAGACCAATACGCAAGTATTAATTCAACAGTATGGATCTCCAGTCAGGCAATTCCAGGGATAATGGACAGATAATTATTAATTCAACTGGGGGAGTTGTGGGCTAAGTATTTACCCACCAACCAAGCAGAAAGTGGTTCAAATCTCCCCTGAGCACTGTCACTGTGCCTTCAGCACTTCACACATATTAGCTTCTGACTGTGACAGGTAGGGCATCTGGTTAAAAAATACCAAACAACCATGCAAAATACTTTGTATGGAAACCAAAAAGAGATAACAAGTAACTAATTATTATTTGTTTTATACTTGCATATGACAGGTTAGACTACTCATTTCACTAAAACATACAGAACATAATATTTAAGATTATACTATAAAATCTTGTCTAGATTTGTTTTGGTGATGTTTATAATTTTACTTCCTGGTTGGACACAGGCAGCAGACGTGACATCCATAGAGGTAATTCCATAATTGTTACCTAACAACCATAATGTTAACTGGAGCCAAAAGTCGTCTAAATTATACAATAGTTATAGTTATAGTTAGACTTTTATTTTGTTAAGTGAATGTTTCAGCTGCCAGGAAAATACCATCCTTACATGTAAATTCTCCCTGCATTTTCAATGGAATTTTCAGTGTTAGTGACATAGAGATATTCTGTTTTATAACTCACAGCTACTTCCTGTATTTTTGTACCTTCTTCTCAACTTTTTCTGCAAACTGCCACTTGACCAATGTAAAATGTGATAACCACATGTACCACAGGTACTATCCCACCGAACCAAGTAATAGTAATTACAAAAACATGAAAACCTGTCAGATGCACTTGAACACAACTTTACAGTACATCACAGACATGTAGCTGTACTTACTTCCAGCTGGGTGTATCCATTCGGTGCATGACAAACAGATAAGAAGAAGGAAGGAGCAGAGATTTCAACAGTAACGCAATGCACCCTGACAGAAACCCACAACAAAAAGTGAATGAGATGCGATTCACAGCTCTCACGAGGCCAGTCAAATGTTCAAACTGCTTAAAATCTCTAGGCAGAATTTTTAGCTCCAGTTTTGAGACCGAGTTGTTTATCTGACAATGTTTGTCTACACTGGGAGATGTCCTGGGCTATGGGATAAAGAAGAAAGGCTCAGCTGGATCCAAGTGACTGTGAGCTAAACCTTAAGGGAGAGAGCATGCACTTCAAAGTAAGACTGGTGTCTGTAGCAAAGAGGGACAATGGCTGTAAACAAAGACTAATGCACTATAACAATGCAGTGAGTATGGTAGGTATTTTTCAAATGTTCAAATCATTTAATATTGTCAACAAAAAGCTATTGCCACTTACTAGACTTACTCACAGTGGGAAGAGTAACCAACACTTGTACTAAAGTAATAGTAAGTACTAAAAGTACTGTCACTTCAATAAAAAAAATATTGCTCAAGTAGGAGTAAAAGTATGCTGCTAGAAAAGTACTCTGAAAAGTACAATTTCTTTAAAAGGTTAGTCAAATAAATGTAACAGAGTGAATGTAAATGAGTACTACCCACCTCATTTTTAACATTAAGCATATAATATTATAACAATATAAAGTAATGGCCACATGCCTTTAATTATAATATGACTTGTTAAAGGAGACATATTACGCTTTTGGTATTATTAAAGTATAACATGCATAGATCCTTATTTTACATTGTGTTCATTGTAAATCTCAATATTGATTTCAAATGGCTTATAATAGAACCAGAGCCATTGATTTCCTGTTCACAGTAAAATTTCACCACAGCCAGCAGAAAATTTTCATTTATTTAATTTGTATTATTGAAAAATGGCTCTGTGACAGTTTTTAACCAAACATGTATGACCTGGAGTCTGAATTGTTTGAATATTTGCAAGTAAGTACAGAGCAGTAGGTGGAGATAGGGGATAGGTGAAAACTGACACTTTCTGAGTGCTCAAGCCTCCAGTGCAGGACTATACAGGATTACTGAAATATGCATGAACCAATCAAAATACAACTTTGAGTAAGCTAATGATGAGGGAGCACCATTATAACGTGGTTAAAAGCTAATAAAAGTCTGTATTATATCATTTGAACCCTTTAAGATTCGTGTTGGTGATCTCACAATATTAACATTTCACAGAATTTACATTATGACCTGATATTAAACAATTTTGATTCTTAAAATCTGCTGTCCTCATAAGGTTAGATTTTTTTAGAAGAAATTTGCTAAATGTCAACATTAGCCCCGCCTACCAACCATAAGGACAGCGGTTTTATCCCACACACGCTCGAAACGAGTGAATACCTGTGTCCAAACTTATGTATGAACCTATGTACGAATGCCATATGGATTTAACTTGACACAATAATCCTGGGAAAATTCAAACCATGTATTTTCTGTAGGACTTTTTACAAACCTTTACTGAAACTAGAACAATCCTGGGAAAATTCAAACTGTATATTTTCTGCAGCTCAGAGGCAAAGGCATTTTTACAAACCTTTACTGAAACTAATGTGAATGATGATACAATGCCAGGTTTTTGATGAGGGAACAAATGTTATAACAAGGTTAAAAGCTCAAAAAAGTCATTTTTACAAAATATCTATTCCTTAAAGGTGCACTGTATAACTTTTTTGGTCCACCACCTGCTTGTCTCTATTTAGATGTTATTGCTTTGCCAGAAAAGTTTCATATTGCACCTTTAATGTCATACATTTCATAAGATTTTATTCAGTTCAGTCAGTGGCCATGATGTAGTCCCTGATTGGTTTCTAAAGCACTTAAATACATGTATTCCCTTTTACATAAGGTATATCTGTCTATATACTGACCTTCCACATGCTGGCGTCTTTACCATACACCACCGCCATGTTGTGCACCTTGTTCTTCTGAATAGTGAGGCGCTCCGTCTCGTTGACCTCCTCCACCACAAAGCCCATGAAGGAGTTATCGGGAGTATGGGCTGCCAAGGACAAAGCAAATTACACAGTGCTGGGATGTTAAGACGTCAGTTTATCGTACGGGACAAAAATGCTATTAAGAAGTTGTGGACAAACAGTAAATTCTATTCAAGGTGAACGTGTAGAATGTTCAGGAATGTTGTTAAAAAGTTGGTCTATTTTATGAGGTCTCAGGAAATGGAAAGTTAAAACTAGGGCTTCAAGATTAATGTTCACAAGCAACAAAACATCCTGTTATTCTGCTTACCATTTACTGCTAGCCCTGTAGTTTAGAACATGTTCTGAAATATATATTTCCTGTATTAGTTTGTGAGTTCATATTTCAGTATATTGGTCAATTGGTCAAAGACACATGAACTTTTTAAGACATTGTGAACTTTAAACACAGTCCTATTATGCCATACTTTGGAGATTACATCCAAAAGAACATTTCCATGGAAACAGCAGGTGGAGGTCCTGCTCCAGGCCATGTAAAAGTCAGTGCAAGTATTTCAATACAATAAACATGACCACAATGAAAAAAACATGCTTTTATCTTATTTTAATGCTAACTAGTTACATACTGATTGTATAATTTTGTTTCTTTTGTGCAAATTTTTTTATTAACTTACAACAGAACAGAGACTGAAATTTGACAAAAATGCTGTTAACAAGTTGTGGAAGAGCAGTAAATTAAATCCAAGGTGAAAGTATATCATTTAGTTCAGGAATGTTGTCAAAGGTTTACTGTATTGAGTCTAACTAGAATATAATGAAACGTGAAGATTACATGAATTCATATTTGCATAATTCTGAGGTTCTGATGTAACACTTAGAAGATAATTAAGTGTAAAATAAGAAAAAGGATACAATGACCCCAGACTAACACTAAATAAATCTCAAGAAACTATCAAGATTATCATTCTGAATTAATGGTCCTATATTACACAACATTAAGCCTTTAGAATGATGTTACCTCGTCAAAAACATACCTGGAGTTGTGTTTTATTTCATTCACATGTTTGAATAACCCTTATTATTTGTCCAACTGCATCTCAAAAGTTCAAAATGCTCTGTTCTACCTTGTGATGTCTTAAAGCGGTAGTTTTAACAGCTGCCGTTTACCTTAAATTCAGTAGAGATTGGCAATCCAGGGCTGGTGATGTCTTAAAGCGGTAGTTTTAACAGCTGCCGTTTACCTTAAATTCAGTAGAGATTGGCAATTCCAGGGCTGAAATTATCCAAATGATTCTAGTGAAGGTGTATGGAATTTAAAAACACAGTGGAGCACTTCCTGTATTACCACATGACATCACAAGGTGGAACAGAGTGTTTTCTGTTTGAGAAAAGAACTCAGAACTATGCAGGGTTTGTGTTAAACATGTGTGAATGAAACAAAAAACAACTCCAGGTATGTTTTTGATGAGGAAACAACATTGTAAAATAGATCAGAAAACAGCGTAATATGGGCCCTTTAAATAAAAAAAAAAACATATATATCCTATTTATGACTTTTGAAAGGTTGAATGAAACTGAACAGAGAACACCTATGATCCGTCACAAATATACAGCGTTTTGTCTGCTATTTTTAAAAAAATGTATCGTTTACATAACAATTCATTTGCTGGTGGAGGGTCTGCCACCTACAGGTCAGATCTGTGGAGAGGCAAGTCCACTCACAGTTATGAATATATTGTTTTCAAGGTAAATAGCAATGAAAATACCTGTAGTTTTAACTTTAAATCTTTATTTTCAAGTTGGAGATACTAAAATTGACTGGTGAGAACATGCTGGTTTTTAATCTGTTGTTATCATAGCTATTGCAACACTGTTATTTTGTAGAGCCCCAAAATACTATGTACCAGAAAATATCTGCGTGTGAGGTGCCAAAGGGTAGCATTATTTTTTCCAATTTTCAAAACTGAAATGAAATCTGACAAGTTTCATTCCAACTCCTTTCAGTTTGTAATTACAGTGGTTTCAAACTGCCAGTTCATGTCTATTGATGTGTTTGAGGGACACAAAAACAGGCAGAATTTTAACTGTCAGAAAAGTGATGTGCTTAATTTTGTCAGTAAATTCTTTAAAAGCTGTAAATGTAAAGGAAATTCAGTGTTATATACTACTACTACTACTGCTGTTGTTAGTACTACAGTCACTACAGTTACTATTTATACTGCTAATAATTATTGTGTGATTCAAAATTTCAAGTCTATAGTTCTGAATCAGTTTTCACCATGTCATATTAGATAAGAGAGGAACTTATTACCTTACCTGGAATGTTCCCCAGTATGGCATTAAATAGTGCTATCTTACATTTTTGAGTATATATGGATAAATATGGCAGTTTAATGAAGTATGGATTTTATGTCAATGTAAATGATCAGGTTTCACATTTGAAGATTTTCTTATTCATGAGTTCAAATCAAATGATTTCTTTCTGATTTGAAGGACTTGATGAAGAATTTTGCCCATTCAAAATGTTTTATTTTGATTTGAATTATTTAATTGTTATGGTAACAGTGTCAAGTGTCTCTAAAATGTGCATTTAAAAAATATACCTATGTTATAAAAATACCAAATAATCAACACAAAAATAACACATCCCATCATCATCTATATATAGAATCTACGTGTAAAATCTCAAATGTGTATGTTTAGGAAGCTGAAGCCCATAAATAGATGTTTATAGTAATAAAAGTGTGAATGTATATACTTACGGAACATCGTCATGTACTGGCGTGCGTTGAGGTTCCAGTAGCCCCAGTTGGTCCTGTAGCTGTGCTGGGTGGCGTACTCCTCGTGGTTGTAGGCAGGCTCTGTGCCAAACGTGTCAATCACCCGGATGTTGCACCTACAAGACCAGAAATAAACTGAATATTATTATTAATAATAATAACATCAATAATAATAACATCAATAATAATAATAATAATAATAACATTTGCATTTTCAACATTTGTAAATCCTAATATTTGGGGTGGGAAGAGACACAATTTCCACAAGATGAGACAAGAGATGAGACTGAGTCAACAAGACAAGATTTTGACATAATTTGTTATGAATAAACTGTGCAATCTAGTTACATTTTATATTTATTATATTTCATATATTCTCTGTACCACTGCTTTTTGGAACTACAGCTTCTCAAGAGGTGTAACAAACCAGCACCTAACCCTTTTATGTCCAAGCCAAACTGAACAAAAAAAAATCTGACGAGATCTTGCCCCCTCCCTACCTACTATGTAATGAATAAACAATATGAGATGGAACGCAGAGTCTACTTACCTGAATTCACTCTTCACTTATTTACTTACAAAATCTGTATAATCTTACTCTCCATGGGGATGTTATTGCTTAGCATTGGATGTTCCACATTATGCCATTACACAGTTACACTTAATGCCACACTGTGGAAGACTGTAGGAAAAACAATCTCCAGTCTCCACTGAGACAAGCAGGCGGTGGTCTCATAGCAGAAATACTACATGGTGCACCTTTAAAGCAGACCTATTATGCAAAATTGACTTTTCAGAGCTTTTAACCATGTTAGAGTCGTTTCCCTTCTCATTTACTCTTTAAGTTGTATTTGGAGTGATCTGTGCATGTCTTCTTCTTCTTTAATCGCTTATTTTCAGGCCATATTGCCGATCAATCCCCGTTTTCACTGCCACCGGCGTACGCCCACTGTGACGTACTTACCTTGTACTTCAATTTTCTTAATCGATGATACGCTCAAGATTTGGTAGTGTTTCTTAGTCATTTTGGTACAAATGAAAAAATATCTGCTACTCACTAGTGTGACGTCAGCCATCCATAGGACAACTCCACGGCTTTTGTTGTGATGACATTTACGGCGGTCAGCTCCCACGGGGCACCACAGTTTTGGAAGTCAGCAGACTTGTTTCTTTCATTATGTTTTAAATGAATATTGTGATTTAAAATGTACAAATTATAACATAATGATCCACAGGTGTCATAGATTATTACTATATAGCAGACACAATAGGTCTTCTTTAAATATTAATTCATATTTGTATGTATTTATTTATTTGTTTCATGTGACCATGTATAAATATGTTGATTTAGACAGAATTAGACAGCATAAATATAAATACGTTTTAAGAATTTATAGTATGGGTTTGTTTCTTTTGTACAAAATGTTCAAAATGTTAATAAATGAAATAGAACGAAGATTGAAATTTTGACATCATGACATTTCAGTAGCTATAAATTCTCGAAAAATCCCAAATTTTACCACCAGAATCTTAAAGGATTTCCTGATCCAAACTCTGCTGGCTGGGAGCAGGAGTACAGGTCTGTGTGTAACCTGCAGCACAGAACCATCAGTGAGGTGTAAATCACAGGGCTGAGGGCACGCTGACCCTCCCCACGGTCATTCAAGAAGAATCGCTCAGCTCTCTGCTCTGACAATGGCAAAGACGGCTCCTGCTAGGCTACATATCTACTATGGATGGAATGAGACAATTTCCACAATATGAGACGAGACAGAGTCCAGGAGAACGATACAAAACAAGATTGTGACACAATTCCTAATCCCAATTGGAATGCTTATCGCAGATATTTTTTTCTTAAATCGTTCAGCCTTACTGCATGTTAAATTTGAATTCAAACTGTGTTCTATGTCAAAGCTTGAGTTATTTTTTGTCAAAGCTCCACTGCGTAACATTCCAGTCAATACACAGATTCAAATAAAGACTGTTCAAAACTACCTTGTAAACATGCATCCCACATACCTCATTGGTTGAAATGTTACGCAGTGGGGCTTTAAATAATCACCAACATGTGACTAGTCAGAAGTTAGTATAAAACAAAATACCAAAACTGCTGTAAAACAACTCAAAGTTTTGACAACATAAATAGCTAGTATTGTCTGTTTAGAAATTACAAGACAAGCTTATTCTTGTCTGTAACCAAAAGTGTTTTAGCTAGTAGCTCTGCATTTATTAATGTGACTGCTCAAAGCAATTTAGGCTGACAGTGTGTGATAAGTGGAAAAATTGCTAGGAAAACATGCTACACAACAGCTAACAAGGAGAAGCATACTTCAACAAGCGAGGATGAAACTACTACAGCTCCAGGTAAGGGTGGGAGATAACGATTATATTGAACTGCGGCCTTGTTACGCTCTGACAATGTGTTTTATCTTGGTTCAGCGCTTCTCTGTTTAATGCAGCTATACGCTCAGACACATGCAGTTGACTTTCCCCAAACAGCTCCTCCTATGAGTGACTGACAGACGGATTAAACCAAGTGTGAAGTAGAAGATTGACTGTAGCTTTAGTTTCCACTTAGAGGCAGAATTGTTTGAGCTATATTGTTGAGTCTAAAATGTCGCTGGAGTTGTGTTTTGCTTCATTTCTACCTTTCAGTAATCCAGCATGTTTAGTCTGTGTTCTTGTCAAAATGCAGGCTCGTTAAGCACATTGAAAACAAACTACTTTTGTTTTCATTGCGCCAGGCGATACAACTATACATCTAACTACAAGTCTACATGATTGACTAAGGATGAAATATGCCTCTTCTTAAAAGGCGTTGTACCTTTGTCTTAAAAACGTGAAAAACAACACTAGTTTATCTTAAACAGTTTGCAGTGATCCAAAGTTATTCCTCTTGCCTTATGCATTCAGAGCATGCTAATTATTCACTGCGATGAGTTTATAAATGTGTCACAACTTTCAGAGAGTGTAGTTTTACCATCATGGTAAAGCTAACAACTAGCATGCTGATGGCACACGTCCTGATACTTGAACAATAAAACGCTTTATGATTAGATGCTGACGCCACATAGCGGAATTAATTTGACCTCAAGAGCTGCTTATACAGAATATTTGTACTAGGGCAAAACAAAAATACTAAAAGCTAAAATACATGGAAAAAAATCAGTTTGCAAGTCGTACTGATAGAAATACCAAGGCTATAATGTAAAAGGTAGAATATAAAGGCAAAAAATGGGCTAACATAGGCTATACAGAGCAATAGACGTACAGGAATTATTCAGTGCAGACACATTTTGTGACCTAGACCATAGTGCTCGAGTATTTTTTTATGAGGAAATAGTGTTAAGATACGAAAATGCCAAACCCAATTTTGATATTAAAGGACACGCTACCATTACAAAATAAAGTAATGATAGTTTCTTTAATGTTACCATTTGGTTTGCATAATTTCTGCTATAAATCAAGGCAATTCTAAAAAACATTCCGAAAAGATCCAACTTTGTCTGAATTGTGATTTTTCCTGCATCGATACCTGCTGAAATGAATATCTACCTTTCATAATAGTTTTAGAATAGATTAGTTTAAGGTTAAGGTAAACTTTAATGTCTGCGTAGGGAAATTTGTCCTCTGCATTTGACCCGCTGAGCCAGGCTTAGTCAGGACTACATTAGCTAGAGGGTTTTACCCACTGTTTTTGAGTTGACGGGGTATTGATGTTTTGAGGAAATCAACATTGTAACATGGTTAAAACCTTCAAAAAGTAGATTTAGCATTAAAAAACAAGCCTCGTTCCGAACCATTTCGCAAAATAACTTAGATTTAATCAGTTTCACAGTCTCCTAACACATTACCTGCCGGTCTGTCAATCACTGCTTGTTGTTAAGAGCTAGTCGATCAGCTTCAACCTTGGACTGGTGTCAATTCATTTCACTTGAGGCAGTTTATTTTCACTGAGAAATACGCGACTAGCATGCTAAGCTGTCTTAATGACTGCGCGCGGCGGTATGCTAGCAGACTAATAAATCAGTAGGTGTACAATGTTGTTTCCTTATTGATAATACAACCCAATTTGCATCCCAAACATTGTGCACCGCACTCTAGATAATTATCCCGGTAGCAACATCGTATTAATCTTCTGAAGTTCCGTTGTGTTCATCTTAATATTTACCTCCCAGAGTGGAACGTTTGTTGTGTGTGGGATTTTTCGCTTCCGTTTGGATAAAAGGGCCTCATTTGCATGTACACTCAGAGTTGCCCACCTGGAACCAAACAAAATGATGGCAGATGTATTTATTTTCAAAGAGCGCAGCTTGTAGCCAATTAGCGTGGAGGAAATCTGTTACAGGGAACATTTGGTGGGAGAACAGTTGTACAGTGCTGCTAACGATACACTTGAGCACATGTAACTGGAGTATAAAAGAAAGTATGAGACTGACTAAGAGGTAGAGTTGTCCTTGGATCGATTGCTATAGTTGGAACGATATATTTTTTGGGTCAGTATTTATCGATTGTACTTTTTCTTTGAACTGTTGGAGAATCTTTTATTATTTTTCTGTACCACAATAAGATTCGCGCTGCTTCTGACTCATTATAGATACAAAGTAATTACTAATGTGTTTCATTTTGCTATTTATGTATTGCAGCTCATGTTTTTTTTTAGACAACATTGTACATTTAGTATCTTTTTTGGGGGTAATCCTGCTTTAAGGCTATGGTGTTGTTCAATATTATCATCTATATTTTCATCAGCAATATATCAAACTTCAAAATGTGTTATGGTGACAGGCCTATCACATGGACTAGTATACGCCCATGAACCGCTATGGAACATACCTGTACGACACAGATATAAGGCCACATGATAGTAATGTACAGAAAGTACTATGATTTAATGTTGAAAATGACATTATTGTCTAAATAAAGAGTTTTTCAGTATTGAGTATTGACTCTATTCCTTACTTTCGAAATCTTAGTATTGTGACAACACTATTACAGATAAGATCATAAGCTCAGAAAATGAGTGAAGTCAACTTCAGGATCTACTTCAGGGGTGTCCGAACTATGGTCCAGGGGCCAAATGCAGCCCTCAGACAAATCTGCATTACTGCAAGTAAAGTAGTGAAGTAATTCTACCACTATAACCTCAATTGGTGGTTTTCAGAGGCTAGAATGTGATGGTGTCATACTCCCAGGTGGGGGGCAAGAGTCAGATTTTCCGAATGATTACATTGTACTTTCCAATATATCCAAAATATCCAAATTCATAAATGTTGAACCTGATCACTTCTTATTAGGGACTAGACCCTAGAACTTTTTTAACTATCACTTTTTTTTTTATCACTTTATTTTAGCTTCCACTCGTCTGTATTAGATATCACATCCCAGGTCTAATGTATACAAAGAAACAAAAAGAAATACTCATTTGTAGACCTGTGTTTGGACGCCTCTGCTCTAGTTGAAACTGCTTTGCTTGAATATATGCTGAATCAAATACCCAAACTATTTCAATATCAACTTTCCATACAGCAGCCAGTGCCATTTCAATTCCAGTTTATTCGTTCCAAAATTTGCACTCCTCTCCAAACCGCATGCTTTTACTGCCTCAGGATTGGCTGAAAGACCTGACAGTTTAAAGGTCTCAAGTCAAGCTCAGCACACAAGTTTGATTCAAATTGGATTAATCGCTATATACACTATAAAAATGCATAGTAGTAAAAACAGGTGGAGGAAGTTGTTTGGAAAATATGCTACATGGGAATATTTAGTATATAAATTCAAACTGTGATGAAAACAGAGATTTGCTACTAAATTGTAAATTTTGTAGCTGGTTTGTAGCTGTAAACACTGGAACGTTCCCAAGGGTGATTTGCTGATCCACAGTATAGGTACAGGTCGTGTGTCAGTACGTCAATAAGGATCAGTTTTTCATCAGAAATCCACTTAAAGAGGTCATGGAACTGGTCTACTGTCAATATTTCTAAAAATCCTTGAATTTCAATGTAAACAAACCAGTCTTATAAAATGTATTGGCAGTGAATATTTATGTAACTTTTCTGGTGGATGGTCTGACAGCAGCTTGTCACCATGGAGATGTTATCGCTTTGCATGGAGTGTTCCACAGAAAGGCATTAAAGTTACACAGTAGCTATATATTATGTTACGGCTAACTCTTTGCTTGCTAACATGTATTAACACGTTTGTTCTTTAATTGTACCAGATTTTTACTGTCTGTTCTTCTGTCGTGAAAAAACCCCAAACATTTTAAACAGTTTGCACCTGTCCAAACTTATTCCACACTTTCCGAGCATCCTAATTATTTACAGTGATGAGTTTATAAGCAGGGTCTGTATTCAGCATTTTCTGATCTATGTTTTAGCGTTGTTTTCTGATCATAAACATAGTTCTGTTTTGATTCATTCTCACATTTTTAACGCAACAAATCCTGCATATTTAGGCTCAGTTCTTCTCTAAAACACCTTCATTCGAATTATTTGGATAACTTCAGCCCTAGAATTGCCAATCTCTTATGAACAAAAACTAAAAAAGTAGATGTTAACTTGAAAACTGTCGCTTCTTGACATCACAAGGTGGAAGAGAGCATTTTGAACTTTGGAGATGTAAACAGACAATAATCAAGTGTCACTCAAACATGTGTAAATAAACAATGAACTTTGGAGATGTAAACAGACAATAATCAAGTGTCACTCAAACATGTGTAAATGAAACAAAACACAACTCCGGGTATGTTTTTGGTGAGGTGATGGCATTCTAACATGTCTTAAGGCTCACAAGTGTCAATCTTGTGTAATATAGGACCTTTAAATGTAAGATGCTTATTTTGCAATGTTCCCAAATATTTCTCATTTTTACAATTCTGTATATTTTGATCGTAGGTACTAACTTGTGCTTCTTGAGTGTGAGGCTCATATGCTTCTTCATCTGCTTGAGGCCATGGTAGTCTGTGTAGATAAGGTCAAAGGGCAGAGGTCCAATGAGGGGGCAGCTTCCATGACCGGGGGGTGCACCCAAAAACCTAAAACACACACAAACAGTACAGTTGGATTTACATGTCTTATGGGGACAGTACATCGACTTACACTGATTTCATTACAACTGATCCTAACCTTAAAAATACTTGTCTAACCTTAATCTATACCTTAAACTTAAAGCTGTTGTCCCTGATTTTTATTGTCTTAAAAACGTGAATAACAGAACTAGCTCATTTAAAACAGTTTGCAGTGGTACAAAGTTATTCCGAGCATCCTAATTATTCACCGTGACCAGTGCGGAGTTTTACCATCACCGTGACGCTAACTAGCTCAACTAGCATGCTAACAGCACACTTCCCGATGATCTGACCATAAAATGCTTTATAAGTAGACGCAGAAAGTGCACAGCAGACTTATTATGACCTCAAGAGCTGCTTATACAATATATCTCTACTGGAACAAGACAAATTTTGCCCAAATACATGGAAAGAAATTGGGTACAGGGATTTTAACCCATTATAGCCCATATCTGAACTTTAAATTATGTTGTTGATCTAATAATAAAGGATTTACACCTGACCTGATTTTTGTCCTCATGAGTGTATCTACAGGTTTTAGTCCCCACAATGTGACAAAAAAAAAAGAAAAAGTTCCACAGTATGGCATTAAACTTATCTACAATAAAAATGTGTAATGCCATAATGTTTAGATCCTGGTTTGATCCTGATGTAGACATGGTTTAGTTCTGCTCAAGTCCTTGTTTAGTCCTGGTTTAGTTCCAGTTTAGTCCATAATTTGATGTCATGTGTCAACGCAACTCTAATTTCTTCTCAAGCTGAAGTCAAGTTGTTTGTAAAAATGAGCACTTAAACGCGATGTCAGGCTTGTAAAGATTACAGAGGAATAACAGGGCCAGGATGTGGAGCGGCTTTTTCAATAGCAAGCCCCCTGACCCGAGCCTCTCTCCGTCTGTAAACATACCATCTCCACAAACTGCAGGGAAGAAAGAACCTGCCAATTGATTTTAGATGTATTTAGAGAGCAGTGTGTGCTTCTATAGGGGAAGGAGACGGTTTATATGGGAGTCAAGGTAAACAGTGAATATAGCTGAGAACGGCCACTTAGCCACCATGCCAACACAATGGTTCAAAAGACTCGCACATGATCAGTCAGACCTAGTCCAACCATTTCAATATTCTTGATGTTTTTACTACGCACACTACTGGATTTTTGATTGAATACAGTTAAAGTTGGTTAAAGGTGCACTAAGCAAGTTACAGGTCAGATCTGTGGAGAGGTGACCCTGCTCACAGTAGGAATGCATGCATATTTAGGTATTTGCTGCTCAACCTTAAAATATAAAAAGGTTTGTTCTTTCCAGACTGATCAGTGTTCACAAGAACTTGTCCAGACAGACATATTTGTTGTCTTTGAAGTTGCACCCTGTTCTAATAATAATACTTAAGCACTCAATTATAAATATAATGAAAGAGATCTGTTAAATATATAAATGAAAGAACACATCTAGATTTAGAAGTATTTAGTTGGATACAGACACTACTTAACACAATAAACAAACACATAAAGAAACAAACATGGGTGATTCATGTATACATTTTAGTTCACAAGAATCTGCTATGTGAAAACCATAACATTTTCCATATACAGTGTAGCATTATCTAGCACCTTTTGAGCACTTTGGCCTTTTTCGACAAATCCTTGGAAATAGAAAGTGCAAATAAAAAGCTTCTTTTGTACAGCCTGCTTTCAGAAGAAGCCTGAAAGCACAAAAAGTTATAAAAAAAATGACATCTCATGATCACCTTTGCCACCTGTTTTGTAGGAAAAACAATTACAAAACAATACTACTTTTAGCAGAAAAAGTCCAGGCGTTCTGTGCCAATCAAAATCTCAGCCTGTGCCAGTTAGCTTTGGGTGAAAAACTGTTAAACAGTAACTAAAAGTAAAAAAAAATTTCAAGAATAGATTTAGTAAATGAATCACACAAGCCAATTGTGATGATGTTAGTAATATCATTTGAAGTAGTAGTAGATTGTAATCAGATAAACTGGGTCAAATACTGAGGAGAGGCTCAGAGCGTCATTAACATATAAAACATGTTTTCAGCAAATATAGCATTTTCAAAACAATAAAAAGTAACATGGTGATCTAAATATGTTATGTGCTAGCAATATAATACCCCATAGAAGTAAAAAACCCTCTTTAATAATTGTAATATTAATTTGGTCTGCCATTAATGCTTTAACAGAAAAAAACTATTATAAATTGTGTCAAAATCTTGTGTCTTGTCTCATGTTTTGGGCTTTAAGTCGTAGTCACAAGGTTCAGATCACAGCACACAACTGTACACTCCTGAGCAGAGCAGCACCCGTTTGACAAAATCTACAGCACTTTTGCACAATGGAAGGTCTCAGTGTTTTCAACCGCAGCAGCATTCACCTGACTATGGTAAGAACAAGCCCGGTTCACTTCTGCCCAAGTCTGAGCTCACACAAGTCACAGCATCCACAAATACAAGCCAAGTTACTTGTTCACTGTTTTGGAGAGGTATTTTTGGATCAAGAAAGTATACAAATGAAACTATGACTTCACTACATGTGACTATGTAACTGTTTTACTCATGCTGCATTATAAATAGCAGTGGTTAAAGTACAGGTAGTAACATTGTACATTTTTTGTCTTACCTTAACTTCACTTTAGGTAGTGATTGTGAAATAATTGGAGGCAGTAGTATTTGTAGAAACGATACATGAATAACATTAGCTCAGGCCTATTCAACTTGCGGTCCAAAGGCCAAACCCGGCCCTCCAAACGATCTGATCCGGCCCACAGCCCATCTTCCAAATATTAAAAACTATCTTTCTTGTCTTGTTTACTGGTTTAGACCTGGTTCAATTTGAGGTTAGTTCTGGTTTAGTTTTGGATTAGTCCTTTTTCAATAGTGAAAAATCTTCCCCTCAAGAAAATTATGCTGAATAGCCCTGCCTTAGCCTATATAGTTGAAGTAATTACCTGATAATAGTAGTACTAGTGATACACGCTAACTATTTTAAATACAATTTGATGAGCTCAGCCTGTGGCCTTTGTACTACAGTTGTGTTGCATCATTACTGAACTGCTCATAAGTATAAAAATATGTATTAACATGTTGTCTTTTTAGGATGCGATGGACAGGTTCATGGTCCTAATTCCTCGGGATCCTAATGAACTCCACGAGCACATGATAACTTGGGTCGATCTATCTGCACAGATCGACAAATGGAGGGAATATTACAATCTGTCTGATGTTGTGATGGTAAGAATATTAAGTTCAGTTAAGAAAATATGTCATGCAGGCACTATTTTGAACAAAAATGTGGTCCTCGCAAAATTTTTAAATTTAATGTACTCCTTTAACGGTGGTGGTGCGAGGGAGTGTAGGGCCTTATAAATTAGGCGAGCTCTTTTAAGGTTGACCATGTTGCTGAAGTCCAATAGTCTACGCTTTTTCAGAACGTGACAGTGGTGGTAGTGGTTTTATCAAGTATTTTTAAGCCTCTTTTATAGAGGTTTTCAATGTTTTTAAGTGTTGAGGGGCAGGCAAGAGACCACGTAGTTAAACAATAGTCTATGTGAGAGATAATCATAGAGGAGAAATAGGTTTTAGCAGCACTCACGTTTAAGTGTGACCTGTAACCTGACCTGGTAGCATCACCTGCTTGGTTCCATGGAGATGGATATGATAAATGCCTCACTGTGGGGCAAAAAAAGCAATGACAACTCAATGGACAAGCAGGTGGTGGACCCTCCAGAAAAGTTACATAGTGTACCTTTAATGTTCTAACAAAGAAATGTTATTGATTTTTCCAGAGAGATGTAGACGAACTACATCCCTGATCATGTGTACACCGATTTGATCAGATATGTTCCCATACTCAAATCTCAATGGGAACATCAGGAAATGGATGACCTGGTAAACAGCTTTGCATGTCTGTCCATCTCTGAGCCTCAGAAACCAAAGGAGAGCTCTGGGATTCTGAGCTACTTGGATATCACGGTAATGACAACCTCCTCCTGCCTTGTCAAATCACTATAGATTTTCAATAGTTGAATCCCATTTAAAACTCTGCATTCTTTGTCCCACAGAAATCAGACCAGATCACACCCCTGGGTTGTGGACACCCCTGTAGAACAGTCACACTCTTGGGGTGCTGACGGTCCTGTAGATGCTGAGGATAGTCATGCCTCAGATCCAGGGCTCACACTGCAGCAGACTGAGAAACCAGACCAGGGTATTCTAACAGAAGTCCCTTACTACCTCCTCCATGGTACTTTACAATGGGTTAACATGCATCTACAAAAAGAAAAGGAAAGGAAAGTGGATAAGCTCGTCAAAATTTTTAAACATCTGTCCATTTCTGAGCCTCAAAAACTGAGATTCTGAGCTACTTAAGTAGCATGGTAAGGATTTTGAATTATACCAAATGGATTGCATAAGTAGAGTGGTAAAACACTGCATGTGAGCTGAATTACATTTAAAACTTTGAAATCTTTGTCCCACAGAAATGTGACCAGTCAAACTCCTGGGGTGTGGACAGCTCTGTAGAGGATGAGGACAGTTGTGCCTCAGATCCAGGGCTGACACTGAAAGAGACTGAGAAACCAGACCAGGGTGTTCTAACACAAGTCCCTCACTACCTCCTCCATTCTTCTGCACAGTATAATAACACATTTGTAAGAGAAGAAGAGGAGAGGAAAATGGATGCTCTGGTCCAAAGCTTTGAACAACTGATGATCTCTGAGCCAGACCCAGAGGAGAGCTCCATGAGCACAGAGCCGTACTGCTACTTTTAGACAAACTTCTTCCTCCAATAAAAAGTAGCAATGCTCTGTGCCCATTGTTTTGACCCAGTGGATTTTAGTTACTTGAAGCCTGCATATTGCAAAAGAGTTCCTGATCTCTGTGTGTGCGCGCATGTGTGTGCGTGGTTGGGTGGATATTTATCACATCATGGGGAATAAAATCTGTACACACATTCGCACTCACATTTGTCCCTATAAGGGTAGACCTATCTCAGTAACACATTTTGAAGCAAGATATATTGACATAGAGATATCCTGTGATAAACAATAATACTGAAACTACTTTAAGCCACATACAACAATGCAAGATAATCCCGTAAACCATTTTTAAATAGACAGTATCATTCAAAAGGCCTGAGCTGTAACAAATTCATAACAGAACGAATTAATAATTAGCCATAAGAGACACTTAGTCAACCTTTTACAGCTTAAATCTTATCCTATTGCAACTAAAATACACCAAATGTCCCCACTTTTGCAAAGAAAGTGTACACACGATAAATACTGAGCCCTAAAACATATTGTTCCAGCTTTCATATACTGAACGATAAGCTGATATAGTAATTATGGTGACAGGTCTACATAAAGGTCAGTCTATCTCTTCCTAGTAGGTAATACACTTGTTAGACAGATCCTGATCCTTCTTAATCTTATGCAGTCCCACAGAGTATACAGATACAATGACAGAGTATTTTGTCTTTCCTCTGCACAAAATTCACCAAAGCTGTTCATTTAATTGGATATATGCAAATCCAGGCAAACTTTAAAGCAAGCATAAAAGGATTAGGTAGTATTAACTAGCACTGGTGACAATTTAGGAAAGCTACATGAAAACACAAAACGAAACATGCACCACTAAACTCTGTGTGAATCTACATGGGGAGATAAAAAGAACAGGATAAATGATACAAGATGCGAAACTACCATTATTTGAAACAAAAACTTCAGTTCAACATCTTTTGTGGACCCAATCCCCAACATAAATAATTACAAATAAACAGTTCAACATATGTGGATTTTCTGTTTGGATATTTCTTTCGGAAATGTTAATCTACCACAGAGTTATATAAGCCCCTTCCGATCATCTGAAATTAAAACTCTAGAATGTCATGGTCGCAAAAAATTATATTGTTACAAATTCTATACAGTCACACATTTAGAGCTCAAAAATAAAGCCCCATCATGTAACTTATAAGCCAACATTTTTGTTTTATTGCACTGAACATATGTCCTAACTTTGAGTGGGCTTGCATCTCCACAAACCTGACATGTCCGTGGAAATGTTGTTCCTTTGGCTATAATATTCCACAGTATGGCATAAACCTTATCTATAGATAGACCGATAGATGCTTTATTAATCCATAAGGGGGGAAACTGAAATGCCATGGACTCACATACAAACTAAATGTACACAATACATGAACACAGACAGAAACAGACACTAGACACAACATAATGGACTCTGCTGCAGACCCACTGGAACATCAACGCACAAAGATACAGAATGTAAATACCACAGGTTCAGACAAAGTGTGTGTTATAAAAATGCACAGGGGCTGCGATAAAATTACTTTTGATATTTTCAGTAGAATACTGGGGTGTCACCATTTGTTCACTAAAGGGGCTTTTTAGTTCATTTAAAATGCTGTGGAGAGGAGGATCCATAAGAGAAAGAACAGTTCAAAGTTTGGTCCTCATCCTTTGTCCATTACAATGTCCACTGTGTCCAGGCCACTGCTCCAGCCTTTTTAATCAGCTTGTTCACATTACAGCATAAAACAACCCACTGGCCACAATGTCCTTATAGAAGACTTTAAGGAGGCTCCTGCTCATGTCAAAGGATCTGAGTTTCCTCAAAAAGAACAGTCTGGACTGAGCCTTTCTGAAAACAGCATCACTGTTCCTCCTCCAGTTCAGCTTACTGTCCAGATGCACTCCCAGGTACCTATAAGTTTCGACTATTTCAGTAGACTGCCCTTTGATTACCACTGGAGAGACAGTTTTTTGTTTTTTTTCTTTCTTAATTCAATATTTAGCTCCTATGTTTTGCCTACATTAAGCTGTAAAAAGTGTGAATCACACTAGCTAATGAAGCAGCTAACTTCATTCCTGTAGACCAGGTTGTCACCCTTGGAAATTAGGCCAAAAGGGCAGCGTCATCCGAAAATGTCTGCATATGACAAGAATCAAATCTGTGCCTGTATCTGGCTGTGTGCAAAGTAAATAAAAAGGGCAATAAAACACTGCCCTGTGGAGCTCCAGTGTTTGTCAACATTGTCTCAGAATATCTGTCAATAGGTCTCAGTTCGTTTTCACACATGTTAGTGCACTAGGACTGACCACAGTGTGCACTAGATTTAGTTCTGTTTACTTCACTTCAGCCTTGTTCACATACACCATGCATCATTTACACCAAACACCGCACCAGAGGGCAATTGTTGGGTCCACACCAGCCTAAACGCTCTCGGAGAGAATGCTCTTTTACATCGACCAAACTAAACAAACCCAAACCCCAGCAACTTGTAGTGCAACTTAAAGCTCATTAATTTAATTACTAAAATATGTAGTTGAATTGTATTAAAAGCACTAGAAAAATCAAAAAGCATAATGCAGACAGAGCTGCCTCTTCTCCATGGAGAATATTCCAAAGTAGGGTTTTAACTTTCTATTTCAGTCAGACCTAGTCAAACCATTTGGATATTGATGATTTTTACCAGGCATACTACTGGGTTTTGAATGATTGAATACGGTTCTGGTGGAGGGGCGGCCACTTACTTGTCTCTGTAGCATTAAACTTGGAGGACAAGCAGGTGATGCCACCAAGCAAGTTACAGGTCAGATCTGTGGAGAGGTGACCCCGCTCACAGTAAGAATGCATGCATATTTAGGTATTTTTGAGCAATATCTACCTATAACTGAATATAGGCAAGATAGATAGGTTGAATGCCACACAGTGGAACATTCCAGGCATCTTCATGGACACAAGTCTTGCAATAGGTGTATCTGTGTTTTGTTTATTCAATATTGTTGAATAGAAAAATACGTGTGACTTTAATGGTACGAGTTGGGAATGGGAATAAACAGCTGACTTATGTAATTAAATGGAGCATTCAATTTTGTTATAGCTGCTCAACCGTAAAATATAAAAAGGTTTGTTCTTTCCAGACTGATCAGTGTTCACAAGAACTTGTTCAATCAGACATATTTGTTGTCTTTGAAGCTGCACCCTGTTCTAATAATAGTCCTTAAGCACACAATCATAAATATAATGAAAGAGATCTGTTAAATATATAAATAAAAGAATACATCTAGATTTAGAAGTATTTAGTTCCATACAGAAACTGCTTAACACAATAAACAAACAAACATGGGTGATTCATGTATACATTTTAGTGCACATCCAAGAATCTGCTATGTGAAAACCATAACATTTTCCATATACAGTGTAGCATTATCTAGCACCTTTTGAGCACTTTGGCCTTGGAAATAAAAAAGGCAAATAAAAAGCTGTTTTGTACAGCCTGCTTTCCGAAGCCTGAAAACACAGAAAGTTAACAATTATGATCACCTTTTACCACCTGTTTTGTAGGAAAAATAACTACAAAACAATAGTGCTAAAATTGGCTTTGGGTGAAAAGCTATTAAATGGTAACTAAAAGTAAAAAAAAATCCCTCAGTCGTCCAGGTCTGATCCATAGTAAAAGCCAAAGCTGAATCTGTCAACTGGACAAGAAGTTGTAGGAGTGAAGACGTTTCGCTGCTCATCTAAGCCACTTCTTCAGTTCTGGTCAGATCACTGTTGGACACTGCCTTATATCTATCTGAAGGGAGGAGCTCACTACATTTAAATGAATTACATTTAAAACTTTGAAATCTTTGTCCCACAGAAATGTGACCAGTCAAACTCCTGGGGTGTGGACAGCTCTGTAGAGGATGAGGACAGTTGTGCCTCAGATCCAGGGCTGACACTGAAAGAGACTGAGAAACCAGACCAGGGTGTTCTAACACAAGTCCCTCACTACCTCCTCCATTCTTCTGCACAGTATAATAACACATTTGTAAGAGAAGAAGAGGAGAGGAAAATGGATGCTCTGGTCCAAAGCTTTGAACAACTGATGATCTCTGAGCCAGACCCAGAGGAGAGCTCCATGAGCACAGAGCCGTACTGCTGCTTTTAGACAAACTTCGTCTTCCAATAAAGAGAAGTATTGCTCTTCATACGAGTTCCTGACGTCTGTGTGTGTGTGCATGTGTGTGCGTGGGTGTGTGCGTGGGTGTGTGGGTATTGTGGGTGGGTTGGTCGAGCGGTTGAGTGGATATTTATCACACTATGGGGAATAAAATCTATACACATTCACATCAGTCCCCATAAGGCTCAATATAACTCTTCCTAGTATAGATAATACACTTGTTAGACTGATGATCCTTCTTAACCTTATGCAGTCCCACAGAGTAGCAGCAGATACAATGACAGAGTATTTTGTCTTTCCTCTGTACAAAATTCACTGAAGCTGTTCGTTTAATTGGATATATGCAAATCCAGGCAAACTTTAAGGCAAGCGTAAAAGGATTAGGTAGTATTAACTAGGACCGGTGACAATTTAGGAACGCTACACGACTAAAACATGCACCACTAAACTCTGAGTGAATCTACATGGGGGGATAAAAGAACAGAATAAGTGATATAAGATCCGAAACTGCCAGTATTTGAAAAGTGCACTGTGTAACTTTTCTAGTACAGGGTCCGCCACCTTCTTGTCTCCATGGAAATATTATTACCTAATGTTTTGACTTGGTTTATGGTTAATACGTACATAATACATGTAATTACTGGGGTTATCAACATGAAACAAAAACTGGCACAAAGTTCAACATCTTTTGTGGACCAAATCCCTTACATAAATAATTATACAGTTCAACATATGTTTGGATTTTTTTTTCTACTATAGAGTTATATAAGCCCCTCCCCACCATCTGAAATTAAAACTCTAGAACGTCATGGTCGCAAAAAATTATACTGTTACAAATTCTATCCAGCCACATATTTAGAGCTCAAAAATAAAGCCCCACCATGTAGCTTATTAGCCAACTTTTCTTTCTTTTTTTTTTTTTAATTGCACCGAACATATGTCCTAACTATGACATGTAACTATGCATCTCCACAAACCTGACACGTTTCCATGGAAATGTTGTTCCTTTGGCTATAATATTCCACAGTATGGCATGGACCTCATCTATCTTCATGGAGAATATTCCGAAGTAGGGTTTTAACTTTCTATTTCTATGGAATCATGCAGGTGACATTGACGTTTTGCCATGACGGTAAAGCTAACAACAACTAGCATGCTTACGTGCACTTTCTAATTATCAAGCAATAAAATGCTTTCTAATTAGATCCAGAAAGCAGCAGACTTATTTTGACCTCAAGAGCTCCTTATACAATATATTGGTGCTGGGGCAATACATATTTTGCTCAAATACACTGGAAATAACTAGGTACAGACCCTATTAGTAACATTTTATTGTAAACATGACAAAGAAATAGATCCTCTGTGAAATCCATGCATGATATTACTCCACATTAAATCATACTTTTTAACGAGAGGGCGTCAAACTAAGGCGCTTTATAGCTTAATGACTTTTAATGGGTTTTAGAAGACAGTGCTGGCAGAGGCGCACAACAGCCATAAAAACTCATCTGGATGAACATTAGTTATAAGTCGGAGTCGTACATTCTGTGCCTTCGAGGGATTCCGAGATTATTTAAGGAGGAATAATGTCCACGGTATTAAAGGACTTGTACCCAATTTTTTCACATGTATTTGTGCAAAATTTGTCTTAAGTTTGCTGTGTGCTGTCTGCATCTAATTATATCGTTTCTTATTGTCTGAGAACCAGGGGGTGTGTGGTTAGCATGCTAGTTGTTGCAACCAAACTCCCATCTGGCCTCTTAGCGGTGAATAATTGGCTCTGTGCACATCGGTAGCCGGCTGTTCCAATCAGGGACAGTCAGCGCGACTATTTCCGGCATAATGTAATGTCTCTGAGGTTTTTGCTAAGGGGCAATAAATCCTGACAGATCAGGCAGTGGACAGGGAGCTGCGGGTGGATGTCACTGACAACATTAAAAAAAAAAAAAAAATTGTCGCATTTGTAAAAACTTTACAAATGCGATGGCCTGATCTGTCAGGATTTATTGCTTTTAGTGCGACTTGGCAAAACCTCATCGACATTACGCCGGGAATGGTCGTGCAGAACTAGCCGACTACCATTGTGCACAGAGCCAATGAGGATGCTCAGAATGCATAATATAAGTGAGGAATAACTTTGGACCATTGTAAATCCGTTTAAATGAACTAGATCGGTTTTCACCTTTTTAAAACAATAAAAATCAGGCACAGCGTCTTGATTAAGACATGCACATATTTTAAAGTAATTTTGAAGCAGAAGGTTTATTTAGCATTATAAAATAAAGAAGAGGTTGAGAAACAGTTTTGAACGTGTTTGACAGATACTATAAATCATGTAGGAGGATGGCTTGCAGCGATATAGATTTTAGTTCAGAATCGAATTATGTAACAAAAAATACCAAATCCCACACAATAAGGCGTCATCAGTTATCATCCATGCAGTGAACTGAACCTGGAAACTTTGGGTTATGGGCTAAAGCTTGTTTATTGACTTTGTTCTTTCTTCTAGTTCAAGAAAATGCCCTTTATTCCATTCAGTATTTTACAAGACGCTTCTAAATAAATAAATCGGGTCATTTTCACACTGCCACTAGTTAGGATGATGCAAAAGAGCATTCGCTCCGAGAGCGATGCGCTTGGGCCGGTGTGAAGCCAACAGTCACATTCTGGACTGCTCCACAGGGCGCAATAATGTGTGAAATCAACCTTAGACTGAGTGATGTTGCTCTTATAGATTTATATATATGGATATAGATTTCAAAAGGCATTCTGTTGAACCTATCCTACTGAGAACCAATAGGAAGCAACTTCCAGGGAGGGGTGGACGATATTGACAAAAACTATATTCTCCTACATTTTTAAGGAGTACAATGATACAATGATCAGAAGATATTTTGGGAATCCAACAGAAATATTCTAAAACATGTCTTTAAATGTATTTGTTGAGGTTTAAGTAACAGACAAAGGTGGAATTATTATAATTACCCCCAAAAGTCCAGAAATATCACTTTAGCCTCTTGTTTGAAAGATGACATGACACATTAGGTCCATTTTTAAAATTAGTTCTATTTGCAGCACTTTTTTGATTATAAATGATATACTGCCCACGTCTACTGCCAGGGGCAGACAATTTAACCCCGTCAGTATGAAGTATGAGGACCATGTGGAAACATCTGCCCAAGAGAATAGCTTTTTCTGTCATAGTTCAACTTCTATTAGGAAAATTAAGTTACTGACTCCCACTCATTTGCTTCTTTTCCAGTCCACATTTAATAAAGTTTAACTGAAAATAATGAAGGCAACGAGGTGAAGTCGCTGTGAGCTAAAAATGTGTGACAGTTGGAGCACACAGAGAACAGAACACGAGTTATTTGCAATGTTTAACTAAGCTGGCATCATTTTCCTAACAATTTCATAGTGAAATTGATTCTGCATGTTCTTCACTCATGTCTCATCTGCTTCATGGACCTTCTATCATAAATAAGAGAAGCCCAGGCTGGACCTTGGATGTAAAGTTTTTATGAAATGGTACAGAGCTCCAGAGTTCAACAAAAATGTGGGCACACCTCGACACATCCTTCTCCTGTGTCCTCTGTCCTCATTATAAACACAGATTAAATAATATACACTTAAATGATTGTTTTAATTGATAACTAAAATAAAAAGTGTTAATCACCTCACATCTGACCAGACCGCTAAAGCCAGTCGGAGCTGCTGAGGCCGATGCAGGTCACACTCATGTCACGCTCATGTCACGCTCATGTCACGCTCATGTCACATTCAGGTCACGCTCAGGTCACGCTCAGGTCACGCTCAGGTCACGCTCAGGTCACACTCTGGTGCACAAAACTATATGAACCGCAGAGATCATAGGTTTGACTTTGTAAACGTAGACACTGTCTTTACCTTTAAAGAGAAACATCAAACCTGCAGATCCTGTGTTTAGTTACTAAAATGATGCTGCCGATGTATGAGGTGAGCAAGAAAATAAAACTAAACGGCAAAAGACGTCAAAGATCAACTATTGAAATTGAAAGTATGAAGTCTCACTCCGCACGTACTATAGCAAACTGCAAACATCCTTAAAAGCACAGACCTCTCACTCTGACAAATTTTTGAAACCAATATTTATTTAATAGCTTTTTATGCATTAAATTTATAGGCTATTAACTCATTCTGTTTTAGCTTAAAGAAAAGGTCAATTCTTAATGTTGTTTGATCAAATAAACTAATTTGAATAGATAAAATAAATCCTTCGTGAAATATTATTTAGTAGTTGTTTTTTTTGTTTTTTTAATGAGTATGAATTGTATATGCGGGTAAAAGTAATTAACAAAGTTCTTCATTTAGCCCTTATTGTTGAAGTAATTTAAGGAAAATATATTACGATGGCTTAAATAAACAGTGGGTTTTGGTGCATCCAAATCATTTTCTGTTGCATCCAAATGAAAATCTTAGGCGTTATTAGGCGTTTTATTCTTTTCTTTTGCTATTTAGGTTTCGTCAGTAAAAAATATTATACAAAATGCAATATATTAAACCTACGTAACAAATGTAACTTGACTGTAACATTTGTAACATTTGCTCACATCAGTTCAGCAAAAACTATCCTAGAATTTTATGAAGTTAACTTTTTTATATATATTTCCCACTGAAACTGATGTAACGTCAGTACACCTCAAGGCAAGACTCAGGAAGATTTTAACAAAGTCAGAAACATTTGTCAAAAACAGCTCTCAATTCAATTAATTCAATTTATTTTCACAATGGTCAACATTATATAAGGCACATACATACACACACGTAACATATACACATGCACATTTACACACTCATGCTTCATACATACTACATACAAGTGTATACTGTACACATACATTTTCTATTAACATATGTATGCCAGTATATAAGTGACACTGTGATAAACATGGACACCCTAAGAAGCTATGGAAGCTTATGGAATGGGGGGCATCGCTTATGGAATGAGCAACAATATAGAATTTTGAAAAATCTAAAAGAACAACATATGAAAAACAAAAGGTGCAGACTTGCAGTTGACAACCACCAACCGAAGCAATTTCTCCTTTTCACAGCTGGTCACTGGCGCCATGGCAACCCCACCGTCAGGCAAATAAAGCGCGAGACAATCGATCTGGCTGTGGCCCTGATTATTTCTGAGAAGAAGGGTGAAAGTGTCCAGTGGAAAGGGGAATTGGCCAGGGCACGTTTGAAGGGTCCGCAGCCCAAGGAAAGCAGTTTACAGGGGGAGAAGGGATATGGGGTAGGGGGTAGGGGACATGATGTTCCACTGTGTAGGAGTGTACTAAGAGAAAGTGTGGACTGGCATCCTAATGGAGAGAGGGGAAATGGTGGACAGACAAAAACTGGTTTGAGAAAATGGAGGATTTTAAATGATTTAATATATACTTAAAAGGGGATATATATTGCAAAAAAATGACTTTTGTGAGCTTTTAAAATATCATTGTTCCCTCACCAAAACATACCTAGAAGGGCTGTAGTCGAAAATTCCTGGTCGACTAAAAGACATGTAGTGCCAATCACAGCTCTAATACCGAGGGTTGAATTTTGCTTCATTCATGCTTGTTTCACTTGACAAGCCAACTAATAAAATTATATTAAGGACTAACTAGTCCACTACTAAAATAATCATTAGTTGCAGCCCTAGTTTCAGTCCAAAAAACATCACCGGACTTGCTCTAAGCTTTTCTGCACTAAAATTGCTTTCACTGCAAACACTTGGATACACTAGCATTGACCAGGGTATTATTTTGGATGAAGTGTCCCAGCATACATCTCATATAGTCCTATCTCCAATAAACAAGGTGTTCTTGCTGCTAAATGACTGCTAAAAGATTTTTTGCATGGTTTATGATTATTGCTGTCAGCAGAGGGAGCTCTAATGCAAGACTATTTGCTTTGAATGAGGGGCCTTGGTTTTAAAATGTGTTTTCCTCCCAAAGCGTTATTAAGTTCTAAAACATGAAATACAAAGACCAAGGTAACAAAAAAAAAAACATGTTTAAAAGCCAAAGAAGGCCAAAATAATGCATGATTTGACTTTAAAGCAGAGGCCTTCATTTTTCATTGATTTGACAGGAACACCACAAATGCCACCAAACAGGTAACCAAAGTCGTGGACTTAAGGCTAATTGCAACTCTTGTTCCTGCAAACTTTTAAAGGTAGTAGCAGACATTGTACAATAAAAAGTTGGTAAAAGTTTGAACTTTTCACCTCCAGGCTTAACTTTTCCAGTGCAAAGTAACCCTTGGCTAACCCTGAAAAACAAACAACAACTCAAACAGTATTTTGATTCATTTAGGAAAGTTCATTTTTTAATCATTCAGGTATGAAAATACTATTATTTTTTGTGTGTGGTGTTCCCCCTTTACTTTAAGGAAGAACAAGCTGTTTTCTGCTCCCAAATGGTGTGGTATAGTCTTAAAGTGGCACTAAACACCTAAAGTCCGCCCACAACCACATTTCAAATGGAGGTGCTAAACTGGACAGTGCCTGGAGGACAAAAGAAGAAAATGGGGGGATGTCAGTGTTTTTAACCAGAAAGCTGCAAATATACCTAGTTTGCACTAATGTTGCCAAAAATGACTAGGAACCATAGATAATGCCATTAAAAAACCATATACACAGTTTAGTAACGGAAAAAGTGGATTTAACGATTAGTTCCACTTTAAGCACTGCAATATAAAAATATTTAGTGAGGATTTTTCCACTTAGATGGCCTCCATCTTTGATTCATTTAGTTTATCAATAAACTCTGCGCTGCACTTTGAGAATCCAGAACAGGAGTTACACATTAAAAGTGAAGATCTGCGCCTGTACAGTCAAGTTATGGGCTCTTTTATGGAAAGTATAAATCTGGAGTTTATCACTGCCCTGTTCTGAAGATGATTTGGTTTACGATGAACTTTTTTTTTCTTACTTTTGTTTTCTTCATCTCTCAAAGTCAGACTTCTGCTGCTTCTGGCCACAAGACCATAGTCTGTGAGAAAAAAAATGCCAGGACACTCAGCAATGACCCTCATTCACACATGCGCTTGTCCTAGAACATTGCCGGCTCTGCTCGGCTCACACTTGTGTTCAGACTGCGCCATCAAAAACGCCTTTAGTTGGGGGCCTTTACATTTGAGGGCATGCACTTGAAACTCATTGACACAAGGCAAATTTCGACAAAAGTTTAAAGCCAAAAATGATTTGTGACAAAAGCCTGAGACTTTGACCAAAGCAGAGCTAAAGTTAACAGTACCTACGGCTTGCTAATGTAGTTGTTGATGTTTTCGGAGTTTAAATGCGCATCTATGAAAAGATAGTGGGGTCACAAACGTGTCCACATCCTGCACACAGTCCTGGCTCATGTCCTTCATATAGTGTGAGCACACGCTCATCGTGAGCTTCGTATAAGATTCAGTCGCACAGTGTGCGTTGGGGAATGTCTTAAAAAGCCTTCCAGGCATATTCCCAGGAATTTGCCCAGGAAACTGCCAGATCAAAAATGCAGGGAAATCAGTTCTAGCTTTGTTCACACATGACCCTGATCTGGAAAAATGCAGGTAAATTCCCAGGTCAGGCTGCATGTGTGAATAGGGCTATATACAATCATTAGTTTATCAGACACTGCCCTGCACTGTGAAGTATCTTTGTACATAGGCTTCAAAGGCTATTTTTAACTACAGTCGCTACAGTTTGTGCTTTTCATGTGGAAAAAGCAGAAAAAAACAAAGGCACATCACTCACCAAGCTACGGGGTGAGAGAGGGAGTGAGGGGCGAGAGAGAGGGTGGAGAGAATGAGAGGGAGAGAAGAAAGGGAATGAGAAAGAAAGAATAAGAGAGAGAAGTGAGAGAAAGGGAAAGGGAGAAAGAGAAAAGCGGAGAGTGAGGAGAGAGGAAGGAAAGGAGAAAGAAAGAGGAAGGGGAAGAGGGTAAGCGAGAAACAGTGAGGGAGAGAAAGAGAGCAGAAGGGAGAGAGGGAGAGAAAGCGGGAGGGAGAGAGAGACAGAAAGAGAAAGAGAGAGAGAGGAGGAGGGTGAGAGAGGGTTAAGAGAGAGAGCAAGAGCATTCACTATAGCCATAACCTGATATCAGCATGTAATATGGCTGTGTCAGGTACAGTTTGATTTCAACCTCTCCGCTCCCGCGTCTGTCATCTCTTTACTTTAGTTTGTAATTACATTTCTTCATGGCAAGAACTCACTTCTCACACCAAGAAGGACTCAGGTTTCAGTGGGCCTTTCCCAGCATTCTCATTATTCTCTGCGATGAGTTTATACGTGCTTTTCATGCATTTCAGAAAACAGGTAATGCTAACAAAAACTACCATGCTAACAGCATACTTCCTGGTTAGTGGATGATACAAATGCTTTATAATTAGATGCAGATAGCAACTGACAGTCTCATGTTGACCTTAATGGTGCTGGACCAGATTTGTACCGTCCAAAAATTTTGAAAAAAAGAAAAGAACTAGTTAATTTTAAATGGTGTGATGGTCCAAAGTTGTTCCTCACTTACCTTATGCATTTCAAAAGCTTTTCACAACTTTCAGATGCTAACAACAACTAGCGTGCTAACAGCGGACTTCTTGGTTCGCGGATTATAAAACATTTGAATTAGAATTAGACGCAGATAGAACACTGCAGTCTCATTTTTACCCTAAGAGCTGTTTTTACAATATATCTGCCCGGGCAAAACAGATTTTACTTTATTACATTAAAATAAATAAATAAATAAAAATGGGTAGAGCCTCTTTAGAGTATTTCAACTTGAGCATCTGAAACTATCATCACCATTCATAATCTGTGTATGGCAACCCAACCAATACATATCTTCAAATTATTCTTCTGGATTAATAAATGATCCCGTATACACACAGATCTATAAAAAAACTGCCTTTCAAAAATGCTATGCAACATTTGAAAAATAAAAATAGTTGCAGAAAGCTCATTTGTAAGTCAGTGGTTTCTGTTTACTTTTTTGCATCGTCGGGTGCGCCAACTTTTTTGCATTTAACGTAGAAATACCTCAGGCAAAATAGTTTCGCAAGTCAACCTTGAGAGCGGGAGTAGTCAGAGCTGTAATAGCGGTGTTGAACAGTGAATTATCCAGGGCCTAGCGAAGCTGCAGTCGAGCGTGAAAACACACCGAAAATGATACTGCTTCATATTATCCACAGATGACAATGCTAATAGGTGCTAGCTTTCTTCTTCCCTATATTGTCAGATGGATGTGGTAAACCTGACAGGCGCGTTGTATGCGGGTGACACAGATCGTCGCTCCCTTCTGGTGTTTGGTCGCCGCGCTCCATTGTCATCAGCTAATTACGCGCGTCGCCGTGGAGACCAGATGAGCAGGGCATCCCCGAGTCCGGTGACAGCTGTCGGAGAATTAGCATAGCTCTCCAAGGTACTGAATGCTGTTTTTCATTCAGGGACTCACTCAACAGTTGTGTGACTATACCTTTTATCAATTCAATGGGAGATGGTTTGCAAAGCCTTTTTACGGAGTTAAATTGTACACTAATATTAATAATACATTGGATTTATAAAGCACTTAATATTGTATTATTCATTCACGCCGCACTCTCTGGTTGTAAGCTATTATTGTAGCCACAGATGCCCTGGGGTAGATTGACGGAACCCTAACTCTAACCCTAACCCATTAGATTAAGATATGATATTGCCAATATTTTAAACAAAATCTAATAAAAATGAAATCTAGAAACCTTGGGCAAGTACATTTTTAACACATTTTCATTGCAAATCATCCAGTAAAGTGTGTTATTTGTTCCTTAGCTAACATACATGTCTGTCTCAGTATTATAAATGTGTATACTTATAGTATATATACAGTGCTGTGAAAAAGTATTTGCCCCCTTCCTGATTTCTTACTTTTTTGCATGTATGTCACACTTTTTCAGATCATCAAACATGATTTGATTTGATTTTAATGATTTTATTTTTAAGAGAAAAATACTATCCAAACCTACATGATCCTATGTGAAAAAGTAATTACCCCCTCTTTTTAAATGATGAGGTAACTGTGATTAATCATATTATTGTGGAAAGCTGAGTTCAGTTTCATAGCCACATCCAGGCCTGATGCTGCCAGACCTTTCAAATCAAGAGATCACTTAAATAGAATCTGTTTGACAAGGTGAAGTAGGCCATATTGAACCTATCCAAAGAAATTCAGGAGCGGATAAGAAGAAAAGTAATTGACATGTCTCAGCCTGGAAAAGGTTACCAAGCCATTTCTAAATCTTTGGAACTCCAGTGAACCACGGTGAGAGCCATTATCCACAAATGCAGAAAGCATGGTACAGTGGTGAACCTTTCCAGGAGTGGCCGGCCTACAAAAATTACCCCAAGAGCATACGAGCAGCGACGACTGATCCAAGAGATCACAAAGGAACCCGGAACAACATCTAAACAACTGCAGGCCTCACTTGCCTCAGTAAAGGTCAGTGTTCATGACTCAACCATAAGAAAGAGACTAGGCAAAAATGGCCTGCATGGCAGAGTTCCAAGGCGAAAGCCACTGCTGACAAAAAAGAACATAAAGGCTCGTCTCACTTTTTCCAAAAAAACCATCTTGATGATCCCCAAAGCTTTTGGGATAATATTCTGTGTAATGATGAAACAAAAGTTGAACTTTTTGGAAGGAGTGCATCCCGTTACATCTGGCGTAAAATGAACACAGCATTTGATAAAAAAGAACATCATGCCAACAGTGAAACATGGTGGTGATGGTGTCATGGTTTGATGCTGCTGTGCTGCTTCAGGACCTGGACGACTTGCTGTGATTGAAGGAACCATGAACTCTGCTCTCTACCAACAAATCCTGAAGGAGAATGTCCGGCCATCAGTTCGTGACCTGATCCAAACCACACCAGTAAGTCCACTTCTGAATGGCTTAAAAAAACAAAATGAGGGTTTTGGAGTGGCCTAGTCAAAGTCCAGACCTGAACCCAATAGAGATGCTGTGGCATGACCTTAAAAAGGCAGTTCATGCTCGGAAACCTTCAATGTGGCCAGACCTGAACCCAATAGAGATGCTGTGGCATGACCTTAAAAAGGCAGTTCATGCTCGGAAACCCTTCAATGTGGCTGATTTAAAACAATTCTGCAAAGAAGAGTGGGCCAAAATTCCTCCACAGCGATGTTACTCATTGCCAGTTATCGCAAACACTTGACTGCAGTTGTTGCTGCTAAGGGTGGTTCAACCAGTTATTAGGTTTTGGGGGCAATTACTTTTTCACATGGGCCATGTAGGTTCAGATGGCTTTTTTCCCTTAATAAATAAAATCGGCACTTAAAACTGCATTTTGTGTTTACTTGTGAGTTATCTTTGTCTAATATTTAAGTTTGCTTGATCTGAAATGGCTAAGAGTGACAAAGGTGCAGAAAAAGAAAGAAATCGGTAAGTAGGCAAATACTCACTCACAGCACTGTAAGACTCATGCATTAACACGCATAGAGCTACTTAAAACTATGCACTTCCTTATCTGCATTATTTGCATAATAACATAACAGGTCATATAGGCCACAACTGCTCAAAACACATTATTCAAATATTTTACTCTGCAGAGATAAGCTAGTGTCATCGCAAACATTCAATGGACATTTGTGAAACTGAAATTTAAAAATACATAATAAATATTTAAAAAAAAAATAGATAAACTCAACTTTGTTCTTAAATATATCATATCACTTTGGATGTAACTCTTTACAGGGTTTACAGATAGTTGGAAAGCAGTTATATAATACTAATGTGGTAACCCTTTCTATCCTAACCTTACAATAGAAGCTGAAGATGTCGGAATGAAAAAAAACGTTATGATTACTGTGAGAAGAACCACAATTTTTATGTATTTACATCATTACTTTATTATTACCATATCATTACCTTAAACTTTCTAAATAAAAATGTGATTTGAAAGATATAAAAAAGTACTTTCCTTTAAAGAAGGGGCATTACACTTCACATACCATATTTAGATCACCATGTTACCTTTTGTCATCATCAAAATGCTATATTTGCTGAAAACAATGTATCAAAACGTTTAATAAGTTTCAGTTAAATTGTTGGCGCTCTGAGTCCCCCGTCCCCTGGCTCCCCGTGCTCACTCCTCCTTCAGAACACTGTTGTGGGAGGTGTTGTATAGCAGGTCCACAGTCATTTTGCCTTCAGTGTACTCAAACAAACAGGTTCAGTGTCTCCTGTATCGCTAGCTAACTGCGCCCTAGAGTAGCTTGTGCAGAGTGGAGTGAATCGTCCCACTACAGTTATGACAGTGACTGCAGGGGAGTGCTAGTGAGAGGTCAGGAGAAGGCAACACACTCCTCCACAATGTGTTTGAGAGCCATGAGTAGAAAGGACACTTACAACAATCATTAATGAAGCATGATATGAAGTAGAGCTAAACGATTTGGGGAAAATATGGAATTGCAATTTTTCTGGCAAGCATTGTGATTGGATATGTGGTTTATGGTTTAATATTAGAATTTAGTTCAAAGTTCTCCTCTCCTTGAACCAAACCAAACCCCTCCACCTTAACGTGGTGGAGGGGCTCTGAGCGCCCAAATGATCCCGGGAGCTATGTTGTCGGGGGGTTCATGCCCCTGGTACGGTCACCCATGGCAAACAGGTCCTAGGTGACTGGTGAGACTAAGTGTGGTTTAGAAGACCTTTATGATGAGCACCAAATCAAGGCTAATTACGTCACTCGGACTGGTGTCACCGAGGCCCCACCCTAGAGCAACGTGGGGCCGTCTTCCCGTGGACCCACCACTTACAGGAGGATCTGTAAAGGGCCGGTGCAGAGGGATCTGGGTGGTGGCGGATCTCCAGACACAGAAATTGGCTATGGGGTCACTTCGATGGGGGGGAAGGACCCTGAGCTTGTGCAGGAGGTTGAGCGTTACCGACTAGATATAGTTGGCTTCACCTCTACACACGGCTTGGGTTCTGGAGCCCAACTCCTTGAGAGGGGTTGGACTCTCCAATGGTCTGGCGTGGGCTTGTTTATTGCCCCACAGCTAAGTCGCCACATGATGGAGTCCAGATGGTTCCGTCCCTGTTGTGACGGCCTACAGGCCGAACAGCAGTGCAGAGTACCCGGCCTTCCCTGGGAGGTGTACTGGACAGTGCACCGACTCCGTTGTTGTACTGGGAGACTTTAACACCCATGTGGGCAATAACACCTGGAGGGGGGTAATCGGGAAGAACGGCCTCCCTGACCTTAACCTGAGTGGTGTTCTGTTATCGGACTTCTGTGCTAGTCCATAACAAACACCAAGTTCAAGCACAAGGCTGCCAGTCGGTACAGTACTCGTTTCACTGTGGCTAATCACACACTCTAAACAACTTCAGCAGCATCTTCACAAGGTCTTTTGCTTTTGTTCTTGGGTTGATATGCATATTTCAGACCAAAGCACGTTAATCTTTGGGACACAGAACCCGTCTCCTTCCTGAGCGGTATGATGGCTGGACAGTCCCATGGTGTTTATACTTGCGTATAATTGTTTGAACAGATGAATGTGGCACCTTCAGGCATCTGGAAACTGCACCAAGGATGAACCAGACTTGCAAGTCCACAATTCTCTTCCTGATATCTTGGCTGATTTCTTTTGACTTTCCCATGATGTTACACAAAGAAGCAGTGTGTTTCAGGTGTGTCTTCAAATACATCCCCAGGCGTGTCTCTAACTCATATTGTCAATAAACCAGAAGCTTCCAAAAACATGACATCATCATCTGGGTTTTCCCAAATTGTTTAAATGCATAGCAATCTTACTGCATGTAAAAAAATCCTTCTCTTATTATTCTGGCATTTAGCAAGTAGAAATAATTTTGGTAATCCTAATTGACCTAAAACAGGAAAGGTTTAGTCTGATTTCATGTCAGACAGTAAGAAAAAAAGTGTATGTGTCCTTTTATAGACTTTATGTAAACTTCTGGTTCCAACTGTCTGTCTGCAGTGGAATGTTCAGCAGTTACCATGGTGACACAAATGCAAATAACTTTTAAGACCTTCTGAAAACTCAAATAAAAATGCAAAACTGATTAAATCAACACATTTTCAGGATCTTGTGATCAATACAAGCATTTATAGTTCTGTTTAGGTGTTTGATTTTCAACAATAAATATGAGAGTGACTAACTTAAAAAGTGAGGGACTTGTTTAACAGTATAAAATCAGCTTGTCGGTTGTAGTTACATTTAAGTCAGTTCTTTATGGTCAGATTGTGCTCAGATCAAAGTCTAACAGAGCCTCAGCCAGAGCAGTGCCTCTAGTTAGGCTCAGCCCCCAGCGAATGTTGATGACATCAGCTGCAAAGTATCAATACATGCACTTCCTCTTCCTCTTCCTACAGTGCATTCCTAACCTTATGCTACAAACTGGATTGTCACGAGTTTTTTTGTGAGATTTCACACTCACAAAAAAATCTATTTTATGTGGCTCCCATTAATCAATTTGGGTCAGAGCTAAGCATAGATTTTACAGAAGAAACATTCTATCAATACTGGACCTACACCACAGCAGCAGAGCCATCAGCCTCCTCAGCCTTTCCTGTTCTTCACACCATTCTGAAGATTAGGGGAGATAGTTTTTCTAGCCTAGTTACAGCCAGAGCCACTTTTTGTTTTTATTCCAAAAATTCAGTCTGGTGCAGTCTGAATTTCCTAAACAAAAACATTCAAAATAGCGACCGCACTGCTCTTTTGACCATTAAGAACAAAGCAGTACCAGACAGAATTTCTAACACAAAAAACAAGACTTGACAGGTTTTCATGTATTATTACCTTGTTTGGTGGGATAGTACCTGTGGTAAATATTTATCATAGTTTTACATCATTTAAATGGCAGTTTCTGGAAAAAAGTGGAAAGGAAAAGTACAAAAATACAGGAAGTAGCGGTGAGTGCTATAATGGGATACCTCTAACTACAACGTTATAAATTCAAGTAGTTGGTGACATCACGCAAGACTGGCCTGAGTACAGCCAGGTGATTATAAACCTCTGGCTGCCAGGGTGGAGCTTTAAGTGTGGATACCTGTTAGACCAATCACACTACAGACCCCCTTCTCCCCCCTCACTCTCTTTTTTAGACCACAGGTACTACAGCTCTATCTGAAGTGTGGTTGTGGGCGGAGTTTATGTATTTCGTCCCACTTTAACTATGTTTTAGTGAAATTAGTGTTGCACTTTAAGTCAACACATGATCAATCTGGGAATTAATCTAGCTGAAAACTATTTTGGAGTGAACACACAGTAATACGGTGAGAATTCCTCTCGCTGGCTTGCCATACTAAACATTTTCCATATATCAAATCCATATTGAATCAATTTGCTTCAATCCACCTCCCTCTCTTCTAGCTGAATTGACCTACGATCTTGGTTCTTTACATAACTTAGCTCCTGGCATCTCTAATGTAAAAAGCTATAAGATCACTCAAGAATCAGCAGTCCACATACACCGCACAGCAGGCTATCCAGTAATATGAACAGCCTTCTCATCAGGGCCTGGTGCGGAGTGGAGGAATGTACATAGAAACAAGCCTGGGGGACTAAAAGTTCTATACCAGACTTAAAAATGTGGAAAAAACAAGTTATTCCTCACTTATCTTATGCATTCCGAACACTAATTATGCACCATGATGAGTTTACCGGCGCTTTTCACAACTCTCAGAGGCCAGAACAGACTTCACAACTAGCTAACGACCACTTCTTGATTATCGGACAATAAAACGCTTTCCAATTAGATGTAGACAGCACTTATTTTGACCTCAAGACCTGCTGATACAGTATTTATGTACTCAAATACATGGAAAAATTACATACAGGGCTTTTAACAGCATGTGAGAGCAGGAGAAAGGGATACACTCCTTTATTTTTCATTAGTAGTCACACATAGATAGTTTATATAAATAAATATACCCGTTTGGCAGGAAAAACAACTTTCTCACATTGACAACTTACCATCTCCATGGAGACAAGCAGATGGCATACTCTCCACCAGAAAAGTTACATAGTGTGCTTTTAAGTTTGAAAGTTACACCCAACATCACTATGCCTGATAAATATACCCGTTTGGCAGGAAAAACAACTTCCTCACACTGACACCGTAATAACCTCTACTGACTAAGTGCAATTAAATTATAAATAGCCCAGACACATTTGCTCTAGTCTAGGCTGTGAACAGACAGTAGTGGTGCATTCAGGGGCCTGTCGGAACTTTTCCACTCCAGTGAACTTTGGTGAGGGTGATTCAATGCTCCATGACACCAATTAGTGGGGTAAATAACAGCTCAGGCAGTAAAGGCAGTTCCGCTGTAGATTTTTTTTGCCAAGTCCTGCAAGTGGTATAGTCTTATCAAAGTGATTTATTTTTACTGTTTCAACTGTAGAATCAGAGGAGCACATTCAGCTTATCAATGGTCTGGCTCCTCCTCCTCGCTCCAGTAACAAGCAGGTATCATATAAACATAAAACCACCAACTAACCGCAGCAAAGTAAGAGGAGTCTTGTTAATGGTAATGTGCACTTTCGCTATAGCAGTGCATAGGAAAGTGTTGTAACAAAATAGGACAGATTAACCACAAACGGAAATCGCAACTTGATTGAATGCAATGAGCAAACTGTAAAGGTTAGAATTTTTGTAGCAAAATTATTTCCTCCACAAACAACAGAATATCCTGTCTCCTGCATAAAACTGCTCACCCTGTAGTTTAGATCTGTACAAACATGTTCAGAAATGTGATTTTTGTATTAGTTTGTCAGGTCATGTGTCAGTCTTTTGTCAATTCCGCTGGATATTAAAACAAAACATTAAAACAAAAATTGCAAATCTATTCACAATTTCAATGCCACAATGATAATAAAATAAGTAGTAGTACTTTTTCTAGTACTACCTAGTTCTGATATAGATTAAGACCATTCTTAAACTTTTTAGGAAATGTCCAAAAATGTGTCATATATTTGGGATTTTATTTCAATATCTATAATTACTCAAATAAATATCAATAGTAGTTTCCATAGTATTGATTAGTATCTGAGTAGCATTTTTGACAACCCTACACTGTCATCATATAGCTACAAATTCTACTCAACCACAAGTACTATAACTTCAATAACTGCCAGTTGACAGATTTTACTTTTGGCTTTTACTACTATGAATACAACACATAAGTACCTAGTCAGTGTGAATGTGAACTTGCCATTCTGTGAACACTGAATACCATTACACTTTTAGACAGATACCCTTATATGTGCGATTGGCTTGGGTGTACAGGGCATGACCGGAGCAGTGGGTGTTGGTGATCTTACATAGGGGACAGAGGAGATACGCTTAAGCCCTGGGCAGGAGCAGCACAGGGTGGAACAGCCGATAGCTTATCCGTGATCAGGAAGTTATTGGAGCATTCATTAGATGGCTGTGGGCCACTTGGTCTCGCAACATTTTTCATTGTTATAATAAGAAAACAAATATCATGTGTAGGGGTGATGTGGGACAAATTTAGTCAAGATATTATCAAAATAGCAGCTAGAATATCAAGTATAATATAAAACAAAAAATGAAGCAGCTCTTGAGGTCAAAATAAGTCTGCTGTGTACTGTCTCCATCTAATTATAAAGCGTTTTATTGTGCGAGAATCAGGAAGTGCAGTGTTTTCATGCTAGTTGACATTAGGATTACCGTGACGGCAAAACTCTGCTACAGTCTCTCAAAGTTGTAAAAAGCGTGGGGAATAATTAGGATGGTCGGAGGAGGAATAACTTTGGACCTCTGCTAAACTGTTTTTCACGTTTTTAAAAAAGTAACAATCAGGTACAGTGTCTTTTTTTTCATATTGTTGACCCCTAATATAGTGACGTGAAGATTGGGGTTCAAACACAGTTGGGATTAGTTAATACTGTTGGTTGTTGTGTCCTTGGGCAAGACACTTGTTCTGGTATAAATGTGGTGAGTGAGTGGTTAGCGGTGGTCAGAGAGGCTGATGGAGCAGATTGGCAGCCTCACTTCTGTCAGTCAACCCCGGGGCAGCTGTCTATGTTATAATGTTGTTGTTGTTGTCATTCACACAAACCTTGCATACTAAGGCTGAGTTTATCTCTCAAACTGACACTCTCTTCCACCTTGTGATGTCATGTGGTAATACAGGAAGTGTTCCACTGTGTTTTTAAACTCCATACACCTTCCCAAGAATCATGTGGATGATATCAGCTCTGGAATTGCCAATCTCTACTGAACTAAAGGTAAAAAGTAGCTGCTAACTTGAAAACTACCACTACAAGACAACACAATGTAGAACAGAGTGTTGTGAGCTTTGGAAATGTAGACAGACTAATAATAAAGGGTGACTCAAACATGTGGGAATGAAACAAAACACTACTCCAGGTATGTTTTTGAGGAGGTAACAGCATTAGAACATGGCTGGTGGTTTTGAGTAATATAGGACCTGTAACTGTCACACTGCCATAAGCTTTTTCAAACTTTACATACAATTCTTCTCAGTAGTTGAATAAAATACTAATAGTACATACTAAAAATGTTCCCTCCAATATTTTATCCAAGTGTTTACTTTTCCAATGAGAGAAATGTTCCCTCCAATATTTTATCCAAGCGTCCAGACTTTTCCAATGAGAGGCAGTGAACTACAAATGACTAATTGCTTAAGCTATATTTAGAAGATGAGACTAAATGATATAACACATACAGTACTTGTGAAAATGTGTGAATCCCATTTATAAACTTGAACAGATTGTCCTGAGAAGAGACCCTACCCACTGGTTAAGCTGTGAAATCTACTCAGAGAACTGCATGACAACATTAAAAGCAGATACAGCACAAAATGTATAGAAAAGAAAATGTCTACTGCGCATTATGCACAGTTTTAACTAGCGTGACCATTTTGAGGAAGTTTATCATTTTACTTCCTTGTTAGACATTGGCAACACTAAGCCTGTCACTATAAGAAAATTTTGAAGCATGATATATTTCTAAAGTAAATATATTGACGATAAACAATAATATTGAAACTAATTTATGCCACTGACACAATAACCCAAGAGCAGATTTAAACCACAAAAACTATTCTAAATGTACAATATTGTTAAAAAATTATGATCACCAATAAATAAACAGCAGAACGACACACTTTAGTACTTAGTTTGCATCTGTAATGAGTCATTGAGAAGTTATTAATTCAACCTGTTATGGCTTAAATCTTGAGCAAAAATAAACAGCCGAATGAAACACTGTAGTAGAAGTTATTAATTCAACCTTCTTCAGCTCAAATCTTATCATATTGCCAAAAAATAACCAAAAATTTCCCAGTAGTGCAAAGAAATTGTACACATGATAAATACTGACCCCAAAATAGTATCCAGCTTCCATATATTGAACGATAAGTCGATATTGTAATTATCATGACAGGCCTAGCAACCACATTGCAAACAAACCTTGTTTAATTTACACAATAGTTATTGTTTGACAAACGAAAATATATTGTGATACCTCTATTTTACTAAGTGAATGTTAAAACTGTCAGAAAAATTAGTTTTGCATTTTGGATGGACTTGTGTGTATTAATGACATAGATATAGAGATTCCTTTAAAGAACTCATGTCCAACCAGTAAGTAAAATCATAAAATTCACCAACATAAAAATAAAACCCCTGAAAAAACTAGGCAAGATTTTTAGTAAAACCTTAAATATAATTATGTTCGCTATGTTTTTGTGAAATGAAATGAAACCTGTCATATTCACTGTCTAAATTCTACAATGTTATAAACGCAACCTTTTGGATAATTTTACAATTAAAAAAAAAAACTAATTAAGAAACTTTACTTACTGCTGCAGTTCTTTGAGGGACACGGAGATCTTGAGGTCGTGTCCGAGCACGTGCAGAGTGGCCAGGATGTCGGCCCATTGCACCATCTCACCCAGAGGACCCCCTTTGAGCACCTTAGGGCTGAACACGTCCCCCGACTCCTCTGTCAGAAAGCCCACGTGCACCAGGATCTGAGGAACATCAAGAAAAAATGAATTTAAATTTCACTTCTATATGTTACTGCAAGATATATAACCAATTATACCCTGCTAGATTTGAATTTATTTAAATGTGTGTTATGTCACTTTCTGGTGTAAGGCCTTTCATCCGAGTTCATTATGATGTTATTGCTAGGCCCGTCACAATAATTGCTATATCGACTTATATCGTTCAATATATGGAAGCTGGAACAATATTTTTTGGGGTTTACATATTCTTTGCGCTCTTGGGACACACCTGTCATATTCACTGTCTAAATTCTACAATGTCATAAACGCAACCTTTTGGATAATTTTACAATTTTTTAAAAAACTAATTAAGAAACTTTACTTACTGCTGCAGTTCTTTGAGGGACACGGAGATCTTGAGGTCGTGTCCGAGCACGTGCAGAGTGGCCAGGATGTCGGCCCATTGCACCATCTCACCCAGAGGACCCCCTTTGAGCACCTTAGGGCTGAACACGTCCCCCGACTCCTCTGTCAGAAAGCCCACGTGCACCAGGATCTGAGGAACATCAAGAAAAAATGAATTTAAATTTCACTTCTATATGTTACTGCAAGATATATAACCAATTATACCCTGCTAGATTTGAATTTATTTAAATGTGTGTTATGTCACTTTCTGGTGTAAGGCCTTTCATCCGAGTTCATTATGATGTTATTGCTAGGCCCGTCACAATAATTGCTATATCGACTTATATCGTTCAATATATGGAAGCTGGAACAATATTTTTTGGGGTTTACATATTCTTTGCGCTCTTGGGACACTTTTGGTTATTTTTTGGTTATATGATAAGATTTGAGCTGAAGAAGGTTGAATTAATAACTTCTACTACAGTGTTTCATTCTGCTGTTTATTTATTCTAGCTCATGATTTTTTTTAACAATATTGTACATTTAGAATAGTTTTTGTGGTTTAAATCTGCTCTTGGGTTATTGTGTCAGTGGCATAAATTAGTTTCAATATTATCATTTATCGTCTATGTTTACTTTAGCAATATATCGCACTTCAAAATGTGTTATGACAGGCCTAGTTATTGCTTTTTCTAAAATGTTACACAATATGGCATTCAACTTATCTACCTGGAGCTAGCGCCACCGGACCAAGCTCCCACCGCTCTGGTAGAGGACCCGAGCTTGGAAAAAATGAATCAGAGATAGATAGATAGATAGATAGATAGATAGATAGATAGATAGATAGATAGATAGATAGATAGATAGATAGATGAATATCTTTGTGGCAGACTCGTGGTCCAGAGTAAAAACATTGCAGTTAACATTGTAGTACAAATAAATTGATAAATGAGCATTTCGTGAAAATTTCAACTCCAGTGGAACCATCAAGTTGTAATTTTATGTGAAAATAAAACAAGGTCTGGTTATAAACTAGGGCATTAAGGACTCCGCTCTATAGGAAATGATTTGGTGGTTTCTAGGAGCAACTCTGAAAACCATTTGAATATTCACTTTGATTAGCACAAGTTGATGTTTTGGAAGGTTTTGGAAGACTCAAAACAAAACTTTAAATGAAATCCACACAGCACGGATCCAGTTCCAACGAAATACAATCACAAACTAAAAACAAAACTGGAATGGAACTCGTCTAAGGAATAATTGATATGCATAAGGGTGCACGACACCAGCAATTTAACTGCTTACGGCAAGACTAATTTGTATGCTGTTAAACCTCTAATGAAATTAACTTTATTTTAACAGATGGTGGCGTTTATTTTTGCATTCTATTTCTCCTGGCTCTGAAACTTCAAAGATAGGTCTACTCTCTGGCCATGCACCCCTGGCAGGCAACGCTTTGATTCAGCTTTGACTCTTACCAAACTCGCTGGAGGTGAAAACATACTTTGTGCCTGTCAAAATATTTCTCCCAAGCTAAGCAGCGGCAGATTTCAATATTTATATAATTAAAGGGGGTGTGCCCGATTTTTTCATGTAATTAAAGAGTGGGTATTACACTTCTATGGGGTATTAACTGTTAACATATAACATATTTAGATCAGCATGTTACCCTTTATTCTTTTGAAAATGCTATATTTGCCGAAAACAACGTATGGCGTTAGCATGCTAATGTTTGTTAGCTTTGATGTAGCTGATGGACAGCTCCCTGCCCGGATCCTTCTGTTGAATCAGTAGTGAATGCATAATACAACATGTAGGACCTCTTTCACTAAATCTGCTTTCTCTATTGTTGCTATGAGTCAGTGGAATAGTTTGCCAAATGAGATTATAACATGCACAAGTTTTCAAAAGTTTGCACATATGACAAAGAAATGGCTAATATCAAAGCAACTTTGCACCCATTAGTGAATGTGTATGAAAGAAAGAGTATTTTGTATATTAGAAATGATTGAATGATTCTGTGTGTGTCTGTGTGTGTGTGTGTGTGTGTGTGTGTGTGTGTGTGTGTGTGTGTGTGTGTGTGTGTGTGTGTGTGTGTGTGTGTGAACAAATTGGCATGGTTGTGTTTGTGTGTGTGTAAACTGAATGTTTTTAGAAATGGCGTATTTGAGGGGCGAGATGTGTTGTATTAGATTTATGTACCATATGTTTACAGGTTTTCATCCATCTACACCAAACTGTTACTCTTTCTTAACATCAGCCTGTCCAGGTACTACAGATGGAAATTAGTATTTTTGCTATAACCTGGCACCATATATCTTTCCTGTTTTTAAGGTCAGTGTATTGTTGTGCACTGTCCCTGTCTAAATAAAAGCATACCATACCATACAATTGGATCTCTTGTGTAATAAATGAACTATGTTTTAAGGAAATTAGGTATCAGCAGATACTTAAAGTCAAAGTATTGCTATCATATCAGAAGCTGGATCAGTGCATCCCTATTAATGACATACTGTGGAACATTCCAGGCAAAGCGATAACATCTCCACAGAGACCAGCAGGTGAGAAACCCTCCACCAGAAAAGTCACATAGCAACAGGCTAATTCAGATCTCTAACAAAATGCCTGGAAGACAAATGGATTCTTGTTCCGAGTGCTGTTTAAGTTTCAAGCCTCTCAGGAGTTTCATTGAAATTTTCGGAACCACATATTTTTTGAGTGGCATTTACAATAGCTCCATCACCTCTATTCCGACAACAGCGCAGAAATGTACGGGGGCACTTAAGGACAAAGGAGTAATCGCATTTCCAAGTTAGAGTGCGCAGTGTACAATTCAAAACCCGCTTATTTTTTTCTGCAGTGATTGAGCCAAAAAATGTAGTACAAGGCGATATGAGAATGCTTGGCACCCTGCAGACTAAGTCAGAATAACTATGGACATGTTCAAAGAGGAAAGAGGTTTTGAGAAAGTAGAGCTGGTTTAGAACATTTATGCTAGGAGAATTTGTGCAATGTACAAGGAGGAGTTTAAAGGTCTGTTATAATGTGTTCTTCAGGTTTTTTTTACCCTTATACTTTTGAACCCATTAGAATGTGTTTTTTATGTTTTATGCTACTGAATGAATGTACATAGAATAGGACTGAAAGATGGAGTGCTATAGAGCCTTCCAGGAGGGATGCTAGTTGTGCACAAAGCCTGGTACCGATATACGTTTTATCCCATTCAAAACAGGAATTGTATAATTTGTAGACAGCGCAGACGAATAACAGAACACTGGTGCTATTTGCCAAAACAGCCCTGGTTAGATAACGGTAACTCTCCCATTGAAAATGCATTAGAGTTAATGTATGGAACAGTACCAGACTTTACAATGCAGTCATTTTGTTCACAAACACTGGAAGGATCTATTCTTGGGTTTCAGGCATATGGATCCCTTCCTGATTTGAAGATTTGGCATAGAAACAGTCCTCTGTTGTTATAGCAATAACACAAATCAAATCAACATATTATATCCTAACAAAATCCATCATATCGGGAAGAAAGAATTTGGCTGAAACCCATAAATAGTAAAATTTGGAACTGGTTGCAATTCTCAAACCACAAAAGGTTCAATTGTAACATAGCATAGTAACATTTACCTACACTTGTCTTGTGTTTTATAAGTTTTATGGTTTGTGTTTAGCATAAAAAGACAAAGTAATGACACACAGAGCCCTCCTACATGTTGTCAACAAGTGATCTAATATAATCTAACAAAATTTTCGCCTAGGGTTGCCAACTATACCAGATAAAAATACAGAACGCACGCATGTATGTTATAATGATACATATACTGTAATAGGCCCTAAGATAGCCTATAATTACATATAATTTTTGTATTGTGCTGAATGAATTGTATAGTATATTGTTTATGAACTATTGGCCATATTGTTTATGAAATTAAAGACTTGTCTGGATGCCTTCTTACACACTCAATCCCTGCACTCCTGCAATCCTCCCTTCACCCGCGTCTTGTATTGTCTCAGCCAAACGCGGCACTTCTACAGTTTGGCACAGATGTGGATCTGTACTAAAGCTGCTCATGCACATGAGCCTTTTTCCAACCCTAGCCTCAAATGTGTGACTTTCCTGCCTGTTTGCACTCCACTGCTGCGACGTCAGATTTCCTCACATTCTGGTCTGCTTTTTCTGTCATCAGCTCCATTTTATTTTGTGACTAAATTAATCCCATTGTGACGCTTTGGTTAGTTTATAAAGATAGTTACCAGTGAGTAGGTTACTATCAGAACTATAGACAACTCTGCACAGACCGGGTGCTAACGGTACAAAGTGGGCATCCGGTACCAAAGGAGTAATGACAATAACCCTCAATAAAAGTTTTTTTTTTAACAGAAAAGCACTTTCTGGAGTAGGCAGGACCACCTCAAGACATCACTTGTAACAGAGTGTTTTGAGCTTTTGATAAAGAGATGACTAAATATGCAGGATCCTCATTGTGCTGTATTACCCAACATAATGAATGAAACAAAACACAACTTTTAACATGAACAAAATTTTAACATGATTACAAAAGTAAGTCTAGCATAATATTGACCCGTTAAAAATTAGCAATTCGATGTATGTGATCTGAAAAAAATTAGAAAACTGTGTTGGAGAGAGGCAGTCTGCTGGGCACTTTGCAAAAATGTCCCTGTAAATGTCATCCACCAAGGTATAATCGATGCCTTCTAAGAGTTAGCCCTATCATTATCTGCTTATGTGGGAACAAACTGTGCACCACGCTGAGAGGCTGAGGAGAGAAACAGCCAAAGAGTAAGTCCAACAAAATGTCACGGCAGATTCGCTAACATAAAAGCAACAACTGCGGCGTCTGATCCCAAAACATCCTGCGCTTTAAAAACAGAGGGACGCCTATCAAACCAAAGGAGATGAAACCGCCTTTTGGAGGAGCAGATAGCTTTCAGTGACCGTTTTTACTCTTTTCATGCACTTGAATTGTGTTTTTATACTTTTATGCAGTGTGGGTACTAGGGTTGTAAAAAGTATTGAAAATCAGATACTAAGGGATACTAAAAACAGTATCCAAACTAGATATTCATTTAGGCCTGTCACAATAACAAATTTTGAACTGCTATATATTGCTAAAGTAAATATAGACAATAAACGATAATACTGAAACTAATCTCAGCCACTGACACAATAACCCAAGAGCAGATTTAAACCACAAAAAATATTCTAAATCTACAGTATTATTAAAAAATCATGAGCTAAAGTCAATAAATAACAGAATGAAACACTTAAGTACTTAGTTTGCATCTGTAATGAGTCCATGAAGTCATTAATTCAACCTTCCATCCATCCATTTTCTCCCGCTTATCCGGGGCCGGGTCTTGAGTGCAGCAGTCGAAGCAGGGACTCCCAGACTTCCCTCACCCCAGACACTTCCTCCAGCTCCTCCGGTGGGACCCCAAGACGTTCCCAGGCCAGCCGAGAGACATAGTCCCTCCAGCATGTCCTGGGTCTTCTGCGGGGCCTCCTCCCGGTGGGACATGCCCAGAACACCTCCCTAGGGAGGCATCCAGGAGGCATCCGGAACAGATGCCCGAGCCACCTCAGCTGGCTCCTCTCGACCTGGAGGAGCAACGGCTCTACTCCGAGCCCCTCCCGTGTGACCAAGCTCCTCACCCTATCTCTAAGGGAGCACCCCGCCACCTTGTGGAGGAAACTCATTTCAGCCACTTGTATCTGTGATCTTGTCCTTTCGGTCATTACTCAAAGCTCATGATCATAGGTGAGGAACGTAGGAACGTAGACTGACAGTCTGATACAGCGACCGCATCACTAGATGCTGCACCATCCGCCTGTCCAATCTCACGTTCCATCCTCACTCGTGAACAAGACCCCGAGATACTTGAACTCCTCCACTTGAAGGACTCCCCACCCACCCGGAGAGGGCAAGCTCGGATTTGGAGGAGCTGATTCTCATCCCAGCCACTTCACACTCGGCTGCAAACCGCGCCAGCGCCTGCTGCCGGTCCTGGCTCGCG
>KN483453.1:0-36119 GCA_000787095.1 Periophthalmodon schlosseri | reverse complement strand
AGTGTGTTTTTTATTATCATTATGGTATCAAAATTGGTATAGAGTATTGAGTCTATTCCTTAGTTTCAAAATCAAGTTTGAAATTTTAGAATCGTGACAGCGCTAATGGGTACAAATGGTGTCTACTCCAGTGATGTTACGTTAATGACGAAAACTAATATTCTGAGCAGTTCTTGAAAGAAGGCAATGCTTTCTTTTTCAGGGACTTAGTTGAATTAGAACATATTAAGTAGATCATCATTTTACATTTTGTTAAGTGATTTTATATTAATATTGCAGTTTTCAATTAACACATGCTCAAGCCTCAAAAGGATAATACTGAAACATGAAAAACTCGATGCGAGTGATCGATAATTAGAAATGACTCAATCTTTCTCTTTATTAAAATTTGACCGAAGTGGCTATACACTTTTTTCCCACCGAGTTGAGCAAAATGTATTTTAGGCCATTACAGATATATTATTACACTTATTGTCAAAATGAGACCAATGTGTGCTGTCTGCATCTAATTACAGACTCTCAGGTAACATGCTAGTAAATAAACTCATTGTGGTGAATAATTAGGATGCTCGGAAGGCACAAGCTAAGTGAGGAATGTTTTTCATATTTTTAAGACAATGACAATCAGCTACAACACCTTTAAATTCCTGCACCTTTAATCATGAACTCAACAATGTACAAGTTTTTGTCATGTTAAGTTATTTACCGTCTTTTTCTCTCTCCATTGGCTGCGCAGTTTGTCATTGAATCGTCTAGCGGCCGACGCCCACTGCGCAGCTAGCATCTGGATCCTCCTCTTCATGAAGTTCAGAGATTCCTTCCGGGTGCCCACCTGCTCCAGAAGAGGTCCCACGTCAAACTGGAACTCGGCCTGAGAGGACGAGAAGAACAAGGAGAGGTCAGGGAAAATGTATGGTGTGAAAGGTCATATCATGTTCAGTGTTTAAATAATACAAATAACAACTCTACCTGCAGCCAGTGGGAAAGGTGAAGAAGAGAATGTATGAAATAACATTGTGAAGGTGAGATAATCAGTTACACTGTCTCATCACGTATTACCATTGGTCTAGTAGGTTATGTGGTCAATCTTAAATCAAACATTTTCAATGATATAATGACATTACAGTGACAAAAACAGCCAGATAAAAAACCAAGACATTTAAGGGATGTCTTCCTTAGGGACCAGGCTGCGCAATTAATTGAATTTCAATAAACATCCAGAATTTGGAGGGAGAAATGTGACTATTCATTTGTCCTAAATGGCACTCAACGGATTAATCACAATCAAATCAAAAAAGCAATTTGAATGGGTGTAATTAGCAAATCACAACGGCTGCAATTTTTGAAGTACCATAATTTCCTTCACAAACAGCAAAATATCCTGTTTTATTCTAACCTGTTTAACTGCAAACCTTGTAGTTTAAATCTGTACAAACATGTTCTGTGACTTGAAGTTCATATCTGTCTTTTTGCCAATTCTTCTGGACGTGTTTAAAATGTGAACTTTCAACAGAATCCTATTATTAAAACATAAATCGCGAATGTTGCCAGAAAAATTGCATTTAGTTAGTTAGTTAGTTAGTTTTTCGGGAAGCTTTCAGCCCTACTGAAGGAATCATGTATTTGAGGGTGTTTAGGAGGTCTTTGTGTTGTTTCTTAAAATATGTAAATTGTGAGTTATGTTGTTTTTTTATTGGGAAAAAAAAATGATAAAACAGAAAATTGAATTGAATAAAAATAAATAAAATAGTGTAGCTATTATTGTAAGTGAGAGAACTTGTCTACCATACCGCTATAAAAAGCCTAGGGGCCAGTCTTTGTGCCTGAGGAGATCCTGCCTGTTTATATTTTATTATTTACCTCTCATATACAGACCCTCATAATCACAGCACTACTCCAAGTATCCAGAGACCCAACTATCTTTAGTGCACACTCTGCTAAAACCAGACCAGAATCAGGGACTCAATCAATATGCAGCCATCTCACAACGCAGGTGAATTATTGCTCTCAAGTGCAACTCCCATACAGCACAGCACTACGCAGAGCACCCAAGGGACCCTGAGGGATTAGACTGAATAGACGCTCGCAATTAGACCGAGGCTGCACAGTCAATGCATGGAAGAAGAGGAGAAACGTGTTCTGCAATATATACGTAAATGGTTTCGTCACAAGATATGCGCATGACTCAGTGCTAGGCTTTTTGTGAGGTTTGCAAATCCAGCAGTTACCTGAATTGCTTCTTACAAGGGCTTAAAAGGTACTATTGTGGTATCAAAAAAACATTAACGGTGCACTATGTAACTTTTCTGGTGGAGAGTTTGCCACTAGCTTGTCTCCATGGAGATGGTGTTGCTTTGCCTGGAATGTTCAATAATATGACATTATTCATCCAGACAAGCAGTGGACGTCACCAAACAAAGTTACAGGTCAGATCTGTGGAGAAGAAAAGCAGAATGTATTTTATAGCTTTACTCTGCTGTGTTAGATTTTATGCTTGTTGTTAAGTTTATTTGCTGTATAGCTAATTTCTATCAAATATGTAATTAATGTAGTAATCATTTAACATAACATAGGATTACCAGTGTGTATAGCTCACTAACTGCCAGTCACTGACGCTAGCTTAGCCTACCCTAGCTTCTTACCTTAGCCTTGTACACTCTCTGTCACAATCAGAACCTTGTTAGCATTAAACAACTGCAATTCCTTTTTAATGTGAGATGTGTTGTTGCTAAAAAAAAAAAAAAAAAAAGTCCATTATTTTCAATCAGCTGGTGCCCCTTGGACCCAGAAGTGACATCACACGTAAAAACCCTATTCCCCTGTTGTTCCTGAACTTTGTGTGTAATTTCTCATTACGTCTGTAATTTCCTCATTGTGGGGCAAAGAAAGGTTTATCGTATCTCTTATCTGCTTCCCCAAATAGAAAAAAAAAAATTAAATAAACTAAATTTGAGAACCAGAAAGTGTCAAACGTTGATGCAAATCTCTATGCTGTGCTGAGACAAAGTGGTAGTGAAACAGCAGCAGACAGACTCAGACATGACAGGCAGCAACGATTTACATTTGCATTCTCCCCGAGGTCATTGATCAACTGCACTGAGCTGCACATTTATTTGAGTGGAAGTGATGGATTCTCTGTTCTCACTGTAAATACGATATACATAGCCCGCAGCTAAAAGTATTTAAAATCTGTTAAAGAAAAGTTACGTTTTCTTAAAGAGATAGGAGTCATGCTGTGTTGCTAGTTTATTCCTTCCTTTCCCTCCTCTTCTCGTTCCTGTTCTATTCCTTTGCTGTTCAACCTCTCCTTTCTCTTTCTTTGATCTCCTGGGTCATTGGTTGGAAACTTGTGGACAAACTGTGACCTGTCCACTATGTAACGTTTCTGGAGGGGGTCATTCACCTGGTTGTCTCCATGGAGAAGTAATTGCTTTGCTTGGAATGTTCATAGAGTGATTCATTCATGTTTACGGATGTCAAGATTAACCATTTTTTTCAATTACCGTAAATATTTATGGCCACGGTAGGTTAATCGTAGGAATTTAGAGCCTACAGTATACTGTAGAAATGTCTCTTCATGTGCAACACAGAGCGCAACACGAGTCACTCACACACTGTTTCCAATATGTGACTCCTCTCGTCGTAAAGTTGCAGTCAAAGTCTCTATATGATTCAACTAGGCTATATCTTCGTGATGATTATCTGTCGTGGTTTGTCCAAGTACAGGTAAAAAGTAGTGTCCATTCCTCAGAATAAAGTGGTCCATAAAGCGTCACAAGGCTCACGGGCCACGGCACAAAATAAATGTGCTTTCAGAGCACTACATTTGATGTAAACTGTGATCTGAAAGTGAGGCATGCAGCCATGTGAGGATCAGCTGTAAACAAACAGTGCATATCCTTTTAGGGCACGGGTATGACGGGCACACAGCAAAAATAGGCTATTAGTATAATAATAACTATGATTATCATTGAATTATAAAAGATTAATGACTATTATTGCACTCATTGGCATATGAAAAACATGCATGTTTTATTATATGAAAATGTAGCCTATATAGTATAAATATAAAATAAAATCTGAATAGTTTTTTTGATAATAATCATGAATAATCGTAAAATTGCAATAATTTTCCTCACAACAATCAGAACTCAAAAAATTGATATTGTGACATCCCTATGCATGTTTGAGTAATCGTTACTCTCCTGCCTTCAAGACATCATTGCTCCGATCAACCTCTGTTTTCATTGCCAGGGTACACGGCCACTGCTCTGTACTTACTTTGTGCTCCAATTTGATTTGGTTAAAAATCCACTGCTCGCTAGTGTGATCTGCATCTATCCATTGGAGGGGCCGACAGCATGCAGCACTTTGTGATGTTTACACTTTATGTACCATAAAGGGAATCGGCTCCTACTGGGACCCGCAATTTTCCAACAGGAAATCAGCTGACTCTTTCTTTTATTCATTTGTTGTAGATCAATATTGCAATTTAAAATTTCCAAAATGATCCACAGGTATCATAGATTATAACTATATAGTAGACAGAAGCACACGCAATATGTCTTCTTTAATTCCATACTGAATAACATTCCAGGTAAAGCAATATATAACACTAGCCTCAACAAGAAACATGTTACACAGTGTGTCTTTAAGTTACTACTGGAAAAAAAGTACATATCTGACTGAGATTATTTATTTATTTTTTTTAGATAAATTATGAAAAATAAAACTACTAGATTTGCCCAAATTAGTATTTTGTCTGTTGTATTAGTATAATTGTTGTGCAATGATTACCACCATCTCTCCTCATCCCTCCATCCTTCCTCTACGCTCTTCTCTCATCCATGTCTATAAATGAGTTGTACCTTTTGTTTGGGAAGAGGCTTGGGGGTGGGCAGAGTGCTCCCATTCCTCCCAGGTATTGGGGGGCAGAACCACTCCACTTCACTGAGGTAGACCAGGAAGGAGCAGTCCGATCCATCCACCCCATAGAAGGCATAGCACGGGTCTGATGTCCAGCGAGCGCGCATCCACTGCACGAAGACCACAACAACAACATCATATATAGAGATTTATTAGAGTTTGGTGCAAGTTTTGTTTTTTTTGTTTTTTTAAGGTGCACTATGTAACTTTTCTGATGGAGAGTCTGCCACCTGCTTGTCTCCTTGAATGTTCCACAATATGGCATAAACCAAGTCTTCAATATGGCAAACAAGTTTTCATTACATGTGTTTTATTTGCTAAACTTGCTGTAACTTGGCTTAGTGGTGTCACCTGCTTGTCTCTGTGGAGATAAGTTTAATGCCATACTGTAGAACATTCTAAGAAAAGCAGTAACATCTCCATGGAGACAAGCAGGTGGCAGATCTGCTTGTCATAGTGCATCATTACATTTCTTGACAAATATTCCAAATCTAAATAACTATGGAGAAGGTGGACAGAGTCCAATAACATCTTATGTTCATGTGAAATCATAGCATTGTTAAAGATGCACTTTGTAACTTTTCTGGTGGAGGTCCACCACCTGCCTGCCTCCACGGAGATGTCATTGCTTTGTCTGGGAAGTTCCACAGTACGTTGTTGAAATTGTCAGTCTTGCATTTATTCAATTACAGGGGTTTTATTGTCTAAAAAATACTGGTGTGATGTCAACCACTTGTGTCCATGGAAATAGAAGAAGTTTAATGCCATATTGTGAAACATTCTACAGAAAGCAATAACATCTAAATGGAAAAAAGGGAGTGGAACTGAGAGACCCACCAGAAAAGTTACATAGTGCATCTTTAACTGCCTAGTAGGCCTGTCACGATAAGTACTATATCAACTTATCGTTCAATACATGACAGATGGAACAATCAATTTTAAGGGTCAATATTTATCGTGGGAAATTGTTGGTTATTTTTCTGTACTAGGATTAGATTTGAACTGTGGAAGGTTGAATTACAAATTTTTATGACTCATTTTAGATACAGATTAACTACTTAAGTGTTGCATTCTGTTATTTATTTATTGCAGCTCATGTTTTTCGCAATGCTGTACATATAGAATACTTTTTGGGGGGATATTTAGTCCAGCAATACGTGGCACTTCAAAATTCGTTATTGTGAGAGGCCTGCTGCGTAGTTTAAAATGAAGCTGGAGGGCAGGTGTTGGGTATCTGTACATTTTGTGTTCCTCCCCCTCCCTTTTTGCTTTCTGCTTGCAGGGCTTGTGTGTGACAGGGGGCGTGGCTCGCTCTTCCTGCTGCTGAGAGAGGCACATCTGCTTCCAGTTCCGCCATCATCACCCTGCCTGTATAAGCCCGGCTCTCACTCCACTACACAGCCAGATAATTCTGTGTAACATGTTAGTGCTGAACCTCTGCTTGTGTTTTTTATAACTCTGCCACTATATCATTGTCATTTTATACTTAACTTTTTGTCCTGTGCTCAGGCCCTCGCTGCTGTTGGCCAGCTCCCTGTCTGCTTTTTGTTAAATACTAGAACTGTCACAATAATTACTAAATCGACTTATTGTTCAATATATTATAAATCGAACTATAATTTTTGGGAGTCAAGATTTATCGTGGGTAGGGACGGGACAATAAACAATAATGTCGTTTATCGTGATAAAAAGGGCAGACAATAATCGTTCGTGGGACATTTTATATAATCGTGATAATCGCCAACAAGATAATCGCCACTGTATCACCAGAATGTGCGGAAAAAGTTAGTCCATAACGTTCTTCGCTAGGTCATAATTGTTGTCACTGATAACAAAGTACAATTATGTAAAAGTTGTTTACACATGGAACTTATTCATAACATAAAAATTCTAACTATTAATATCTGTAAAAATTTTAAACTGTCAGCAACTTTAATAACTATCGTGAAATATTTTTTGGTTATTTTTTTCTGCAATATGATAAGATTTGAGCAGCAGAAGGTTGAATTACGAACTAAAATTACACAAACTAATTTTTTAAGTCTTGCATTCTGCTATTTATTTATACAGCTCAACAATATTTAACAATACTGTACATTTAGAATACTTTTTTTGTGAGAAATTCTGCTTTATGGCTTGGTTTTGGCCTATCTTCATAAAACAAAAACAAAAAAACAAAAAAATCATTGTATAGCTTTCTTCACATACAGGCAAAGACCTCATACATAAACATACAATAACATTAACATATGAAAGAGTATTGTTGCAGGCATTCATCCTATAGCTTCAAGCACAATTACTTTACGCTGCCCATTGTTAATCTTTACCTACCACAGTTCAGTATCCTACTTTCTGCCAAACACGTGCGTTCGTTGTGTTGGAATTCTTTATTACACAATATCTCCTCCGACCATATTTTAAACAATGTTCCGATAAAAATGCCGTCATTTTTCTTTGCTTTCAATTCGAAGACGTTCATGCTACGATAACAAAGCGGTCTTTAGATAGAGAATTTATGTAGCACCAAGGTTGGCGATAAAAAGGGTAAAGATAGGAGGAGGAAGAGGAGAAGGAGGAAGAGGGCTTACATCCATTTTGTTGGAACAGTCAGGGAAGAGGGGGTCTTTGGGAGTCTCGCACTGCTTTGATGGTGTGTCAACATCTGGAGAAGAGAGAAAAAGTATATTATAAATCCCAGGCTAGAAGCTCTACACTAAATACTGTGAGGACTCAATAGAAGGTGGACAAAATGGAAAACAAAGGTTAGATTTACATAAAAAGCACTAGTTGAAAACAAACAGAAACTTCAAAAAATATGATTCAATACAAATTATAGCAACCAGTATATAAGATTTTTATGTATGGTTACAAAAAAAATGAACTGCAAGCAGGGATGAAATTTAAACTACCGTATTTTCTGGAGTATAAGTCGCACCAGCCAAAAAATGCATAAAAATTAAGAAAAAAACATGTATTTCACATATAAATCGCATCTGAGTATAAGTCGCACCCCCGGCCAAACTATGAAAAAAAGTGCGAATTATAGTCCGGAAAATACGGTAGTCACAACAACCACCAAGAGAAAAATTAACCGCAAAATTTCAATCTCGGCGCACAGGACAAGTTACTAGTCAGGTATGTGGAGACTGGAGCAGGACAGTCACTGGAAGTAAAGGCTTTTTGTAGTAGTACTAATATTCTCTGGATTCATTGAAATGTTACACAGTGGGGCTTTAATGTTGTGATTTCAAACCATTTTAACAAAGATTATTTTTTGCAGACAATATGAATAATTGTGCAGGAATTACATAAGGTGGTGTATCACAGTCTTGAGTTACATAGCACTTGTAGCTATAAACAGGTTAGATTTTCCACAGCCGAGTATCTCCTAATTAGCCATGAGCCTAAATGGGAGGTATTGATTAGCATGGACTTGTCTCCTGTATTGGACCCCAGCCGGCCCCCGGCCTCTGGATAAACACAGATAAATTAGCGGAGAGGAAAGATGCTAGCGGCTAACAAGCTCCTGCATAATATATCCTCACTGCGGACCAATCCCCATTCATAATCAGATTAGTGTCAATCATCTCCTCTTCTCATCCTTCCATTCTCTCTTCCTCTCTTTTTATTCCTTCTCTCCATTCTCTCTCTTTCACTCGTCTTCCCTCCCCCTCTACTTGTTCCTCTTCCTCTTTCTTCATCCCCTCCTCTCATTTCTCTCTTCCTCATCTCCCTCTACTCTTACTATTCTCATCTCCTCTCTCCTTCATCCTCCCCTTTCTTTCCTCTATCTCTCCCCTCTTGCGTTCTCTCTTTTCTCTCTCTTCCCCTCCCCCCTTCTTCCTCCTCTACTCTACTCTCTTTCCTCCTCCCTCTAGCTACCTCTTACTCTCCTCCTCTTGTCTTCCCCATCCTTCATCTCTCTTCTTTTTCTTCCTCCTCTCTTTGTTTCCTCTCTTTCTCTTCTTTTCCTCTTCTCCACCCTTTCTATTACCCCCCTCATCTTCCTTCTCTTCTTCTTCTTTCTCCTCTTCATCTTTTTTATCCCTTTTCACTATTTCTCCTCTCCTTTCTTAAAACCTTCCTCTTCTCCATCCCTCTTTCTCTTACTTGTTCCTTCCTCCTCTCATCCTCTTCTCTTCCTCTTCCCTCTTTTTCATTCCCCCTTTCACTCCTCCTTTTTTCATTCTTCCTCCTCTCATTCTCTCTTCCTGTTCACTTCTTTCCCTCCTCTCCCTTCCCCCTCTAACCTCTTTTTTGTCTCTTTCACTCTCTTCTTCTTTCCATGTTTCTTTTAATTTCTTTCCTCTTCTCTACCTCTTTTACTCCTCCTCTTATCTTCCTCCCCCTTCCTCTTCCCATTTCTGTTGTTCTGCTTTCTTCCTCTTCCTCTTTACATCTACCAATACTCTCTTACTGTTCTCTTCCTCCCCTTCCTCTTCTTCACTTCCTCTCCTCTGTCTTCACTCATTCATTCTTACAATCACTTTTCTTTCTCTTCCTCTTCCTCTTCATCACCGCCTCCCTTTTACTGTCCTCCTATCCCTCTCCTTCCTCTTTCCCCTCTTGCATTCTTACTCTCCTTAATCTCCCTTTTCTCTCTCTCTCCTCATCTTTCCCGCCTCCTTGTCTTCCTCTCTCTTCCTCTACCCCTCCTTTCTCTCTTCTCTCTTCCCCTCTTTTCCTCTTTCGACAAACGGACATGTGGCCCACTTTGACACTGGAACATGTGTGGCTGTCCTGTCCCTGGCTGGCTCCCCTCTTCAGTCACTCTTCCTCTCCCTCTCTCTTCCTCTCACCCTTCTTTCTCTCCTCTCTCTTTCTCTCACCCTTCTTTGTCTCCTCTCTCTTCCTCTCCCCCTCCTCTTCCTCTCTCTGCCTCTTCCCGCTTCTATGTCTCCTGTCCTTCCTTTCTTCCTCTCCCCCTTCTCTTCCTTTCCTCCCTTCTTTTTCTCCTCTCCTTCCTCTCTCACTTCCTTTCACCCTTCTTTCTCTCCTCTCTCTTCCTCTCCCCCTCCTCTTCCTCTTCCATTCCTGTCCCCCGCTTCTTTCTCTCCTCTCTTCCTCTCCCCCTTCTTTCTCTCCTGTCCTTCCTCTCTCTTTCACCTCCTCTACTCTTCCTGTTCCTCTCCCCCTTCTTTCCCTCCTCTCCCTCCTCTCTCTTCCTCTCCCCCTCCGTCTCTCCTCTCTCCTCTCGCTCTTGTTGTTGCAGACCCACAATATGGAGGCTAATTAAGGGCGCTTTTCCAGTGGACGAGCTTCCTGCCAGGCCTCATAGAGCACAATCACACACAAAGAATTGGAGGATTTTTTTTCTTTCTTTTTTTTTTTTTGATTAGAATGATAACCACAAGCCGCTATTCCTGTTGTCTGTACTCGTCTCTTTTAAATTAAATCAAACACAACCTAGCAACGAGCGGGGGAACTGAGGACCATTTGGTATTGGTCAGTCAGAGGCGTCGTACCTGATTTTTACAGTGGTCAAAAATTACACCTCACTCACCTTATGCAGTCCGAGCGTCCTAATTACTCACCGCGGTGACTTTATAAACACACGTCTTAACGTAAAGGTGCACTATGTTACTTTTCTGATGTAAAAATGTATTGCTTGGCCAAGAACATCCCACAATATGACATTAAACACATTTTCCATTTCCTGTTCAATTACTGGTGTTTATATCTCTGTGATGGATCACCTCTCCACAGATCTAACTTGTACCGTGTAGTGACATCACCTATTCGGCTCCATGGAAATAGATACATTTAGCAGATGACAGAATGTCCAGTAACGTTATTCAGTGCACATTTAAGACAAGCACTCGTATATGGTTGTATATAAGGCCCTCAGCCAGTGGTCTGTCTTTTCTCTTCCATATTTCATTTATTTCAAAATGCCTGGACCATAGTGACTAAACAACACCTAGATACACTGAATTCAGCAAATTCAAATCATACAATTTGGGGAAAATGATCAAAATATGCACAGCACATCGACTCCAAAAATATCGGCAGGGCTTATCGGCCATCATCTGCCCTGGGACAAAACACATGGTTGATTTCTTATAACACCCCTCACCTTTGCTGCTGACCACGCTGCGTTGCTGGAGGATCTTCTCCACCTTCACCGCTGTGTCCGTCATGGTCTGAGCTATGGCCTGGATACGCTCCATCATGGGCTCGATCAGCTGTACCCTGCACAGAGAGAAAAAAAACACAGAATTAGATAGAATTTCAAAAATATATATTAAAAAAAAATACAAGATTGAAGCTTGTCCTGAATTTTCAAAATATCTCTGTTCTCTCCGTCTTGGGGTCATGTGTATTGTGTCCCATTAAATAACTGCAAAATAATCTAGCATAATGGAACAGTAATTTATTGTTTTTCATTGACAATATCAAAATTATATACTGTATTTTTACATATTATATTTATATTTGTACTTTTACTCGGTTAGACAGTTCTGTTCACTTTTTAAACTTCAAAACTACTACAATGTATAATTATTCCTTAGACTTAAGACAAATGTTACTCATGCAAAATTTAAATTAAATAGACACAGAAGCTCAAAAAAAAAGAAAAAAAAAATCAGGACAAGTTGTTGAACATCTGTAAAAGAACTTCCAAGTACAAGTAGTAGTTGGCAGTAGTAGTAGTAATAATAGCAGTAGTAGTAACAAGAACTTTTAAGTAGTAAAGATGGCACAGTAACAGTGTAAGAAGGTCAAAAGTATGTTTATTTTGGGAACCTTGTTTTCCCACAGTGGTATTGACGAATGGGTCAAATGCAAACAGCAAATGTATCTTATTGTCTTAATTTACAACTTATAGATCATTTTTACACACGATTTTTTTAAATAAATCAGCTAATACAGATAATGATACAAACAAGTACAAGACTTTAGCTTAAATGCACATTTTCAGAACCTCTTTCAACAATATTCACTATTCTGTGGTATTGACCCATAGCCTTTACAGCTCAAATTAGCGGGCTAGCTGCAGTATTTGTATTTGTTTGCCCTGCACTTGGAGCGTAAACGAGAGGATGAAATGCTAATTGCCTAAAAACATGAAGCGTGAAATTAAAACCACAAAACAGACAAATAAACAGATAAAAAGTCCAGTTGCTGACAGTTGGAGTTAATGTCCAACGAAAGACGTTCAATAAGCCATGCTATAAGACATGCTGTAACTGAAGTATGCAATGTGGGTGATGTGTCTTGCTCAAGGATACAAAACAAGCATTAGATCGCGCAGGATTCGTAACTGCCATTTTATTATACACTACCAGTCAAAAATGTATTGTATGTATTTCTTCTTTACGTTTACCACATTTTATCTACAGACAGAAGACATCAGATATATGATGCAAGGTATATGGAATCATGTAGTAAAGAAAAAAGATAAATGACTCGATTCAATATTTTTTATATATATATATATTTGTAATTCAAATCTTCAAAGTAGCTGCCCTTTGCTTTGTTGAGAGCGCTGCAAACACTTGGCCTTCTCTTGTTGATATTCTTGATGAATTCACATGAAATGGTTTTCACATCACAGCTGTGCCTTTTCAGGGTCAAGAAATGCCAAAAGTGTAAAGCAGAGTTCAAAGCAAAGATTGGCTGTTTTTACAAATGTGAACATGTGCGTGTAAGATTTTATTTGTTCTCTATGCTTTTTTTAAGAGTCTTTGCGCCACTGCTGGCCAACTGTGAAAAATGCCCTATGTTCGTAATAGATTTTTTTTTTTCTTCGTCTTATGCGTCTTGAATTCCCAAGTTTCGTACAAATCAGATAATGTTGACCTTTCACGTACTGAGTAAGGGGCATTATAGTATTATATGATTGTTAGTCCATTACATTCAGGTCGGGATCACGCAATAGTGATTCATCACTGCTCCGAATTTTCTGAGTTTATGCCACAGTTTGTTTGTCTCCTCTGCCACAGGGCTCCATTTCTCTTTGCTTAGTTAAACTTTGGACACACTTTTTCATTGGCCCTCACCAGTAACAAACTTTTGACTGGTAGTGTACGTACCTGATTTTCATTGTCTAAAGCAATGAGTTTATAAGAACTTTTCACAACTTTCAGAAACCAGAGCAAAGTTCTGCCATCACAGTAATGCTAATAACAACTAGCATTCTAACAATGCACTTCCTGGTTCTTGAACAATAAAACACTTTATAATTAGACCTCAAATAAAACAGAAAACTATGTCAGTTTCAAATGTCCATGTTTCAATTTAGAACAACATTTACAGTCTGTTTACTTGCATTGCATTGCCCCAAACCAACCATCTTGTTATGCTATTTCCATGCCTCATTTAAAAGTGCTAGGTGTGGGTTGGATGCACCAATTTGTCTAACAAGGCAGTGTTTCCCCAAGGTTTCTGGTTTGGCAGGAAGAGTTTGTCAGTGTGTACATGCTGGAGGAGAAAAATATAGACCTATATATTAAACAGATTGTCATTTATCTTACTGTTACATGGAAATTCCCATATATTTAATATTGTTTAAAACACTTAATGGCTGTAAAACACCTTATAAACAAACTTTCAGGAGTTTGGGCATTTCAGTTAAATGAGCTTATAGTGTGTTTAATTTCACATTAAGGCCTTGATCATTCGTAATAATAAATTCTTAAGTTTTGACTTTATACAGTTATTTATTGTGTACTTCTGAATCAAAGAAGTAGCAGCCAAAATCAGTCACACTGCAGCAAACCTCACTTTCCATCCCCTCACTGCTTTATAACCCATGCACGGTGCACACCTCAACGAATCTGACAAACAAATGATGCTAACAGACTTATTTAAACTAGCAGATTTGCCTTGTATTTTGTTTACTTACAATATGCCACTAAGCATTATTATGCATTTTATTATCATCTACAAACTCTACTCCTGAGCTGGCACAATTTCTGCACCTGTCTCTGTCGAACCTGCTGCAGAATCAGCGCTGGTACCACTGCCTGTGAGCGGAGCCGAGCAAACTATGGCATAGCAAAGCCGGAGCGGATCTCTTTGAATAACGGACTGGATTAGACAGGCACAGTACAATACGGACTGGAGTTCTATGAATACAGCAGTTTCTTATGGAGCAGCGGAACAGATTTGGTGACTGAGCGGGGGGCGCTCTATAATCACGTATTTCTGCCAATATAATGGTAGGGGGAACACTGCAATGTATCGTTTTCCTTTGCCAGCCTGAAGGAAACTACAATTTGATATTTGTAACGAAGATGACCAAAACTCACACGTTCCCTGCCTTTGGTCCGAACAACACAAATGAATGGAAATGAATGGTAGGGGGAAACACTGCAGAGTATAGTTTTCCTTTGCCAGCCTGAAGGAAACTGCAATTTGATATTTGTAACTAAGGTGACCAAATCACATACCTTCCCCGTCTTCGGTCCAAACCATACTATGCTATATGAATAGCAGTTCATATTCCAGTCTTCTCTTAAATATCAATGTGTTTAAAATTTGTTTAAAATGTGCAAAAAGTATCAGTGCAAGTAGATTCATTACAGTTGTTTAAAGCGACAGTCACTGGTGTTATAAAGTGACAGGTGAAACTTATTCTTCTTCTGAGAGGTTCTTGTCCGAATGGAAAATTAAAAACCTAATTGCGATACTTGGCACAAAAATAAATATAACAATCCTCAAATTGTGAAACCTTATAGGAGATGCCACATAATCTCACAAGTCTGGGCTGACTGTGGCAAAAAGTTGCTATAAAAAACAGCTATGCTTTGTCACCTACTATAGTATTTTAAAAGTAGTCCCAATGTGGCCAATTACAGGATACACTTTATGACTGGGGGTAGAAGCTGGAGGTACATTAAAGCATAAAGTTGGTGATATTTGGACCACTACATCTGCAGAAGAAGTAAAAGAAAATACTTTACCAGAGACTGATTGATTGATTGATTGATACTCTGCAGAAAAAAAGATTAAAAAAGCATTTATTTATTTATTTTTAAACATTTTTTTTACTGTCACCTATGCTATAAGATAAGATGTAAGCTATGTGCTATACGATAACATAACTACAAACTAACTAAACCTAACCCGGAAGTCAGCAGACTTTATTCATTTGTTTAAGATCAATATTGCAATTTAAAATATCTAAAATATAACATTATGATCCACTGGTATGTGGCAGGCAAAATGACATTATGTATACTTCAAGTCTTTGTAACGCCATCTCCATTCTAACTGCTTTTATGGATGTCTGTCAATCAAAACTGAAATATTTCACGTTTGATTAAAGACTGCGTAACTTTATATTGATTTTCACTGACCTCACAGACACTATATTAGCCGCTTGTCAGATCCAAGATGGGGGGTAATCGAGCTGACACTTTTCACCCTTGTTGGAGCATTTCGAGTATTCTCTTCGGGGCCATCACTCTGTCACAAAGAGTTTATGCACTGTATGACCTTAATATAAAGTCGCACTTTGGGGAACGGACTCTACAGGCAACGCTTTAAACAATGTGACTACTCCCAACCGCCAGGCATAAACTTGTGTGGCCAGGTATTTTTCACTTTTCTGGCAAGGCAAGTTTATTTGTATAGCACAATTCGTACACAAAGTCATTCAAAGTGCTTTACAGAATAAGAAAGGCTTTAAAATCACAATACAAAAAAATCAAAACATAAATAATCATTATAAAGTTAACATTAAAAGAGAAGAGTGCAGAATAAAAACCTTTCAGTCATACGCACAGCTAAATACATCCACTTTGAGCCTGGATTTAAACATTGTCAAAGTAGAGGCCTGTCTAAGTTTAGTCCTGACTCTGGGCACCAGCAGGAGGCTGGTACCTGAAGTCCTCAGAGTGTGAGATGGTTCTTTGGTACTTTGGTGCTAGGCCATGGTGAGACTTGTACACAAGCAGAGCTACTTTAAAGTCTATTCTCTTCTGTTAAGTCATGGCAATTATGGCAATGATTGATATGATTTACAGAGATCCATGTAATAGTGTGTTTGTGTGTTAACTGCAAATACAGTTTCGGTTCATATGACCTCATATAGAAACTAGCTCAAGGGAAGCTTTTACCTGAAATGTACACCAGGAGATGCAGGCAAAGGTACATACATGCATGCATTTTAAAAACAATTTACACCTGAGGCATCAAAGCTGAACACCAACGTTTCAGTTTCTGCACGTCAAGCTTTCTCCTTTCTTAAGTTTTCCTTGTATAATTGATTTTTGTTTGCATATTATATTTATCCCCCACAATACTACACTTTCTGTAGTCTATCATGAGTCATTCCTGGAACTTATTTTGAAAGGCCATCGGAAGTTAATTTTGACACTACATGCTTCTTTCCTAAGTCTCCTCTGCTGAAAAGCCTGGAGACGCTCTGGTGACACAAAAATTAGTACTCCACTATACAGTGGCATAGAGTATTTCCTCCCATTCGACGCATGATTAGTGTTGCTGGTGTAGATTATCTGACCAATTGATAATAAAAAGCAATTCCTGCAAAGCAATTCTACCTATGGGTATAATAAAGATACCTGTACCTATGCATATGCTGCTGCACTTAAATAAAAACTAATTGCAATTCTTCAGACCAGTAATCCTGCAAATCATTCCGATTAGATTTGTGATACATGTTTAAAAAGTAGGATTCTGTTTAGAGTGCACATTGTAAACAACTCTAGGAGCATTAATATTTGAAAGAAGACTGAAATATGAACTGAAAAGCTAATACAAGAATCCCATGCATTTCAGAACATGTTTGTAGAGGTCAAAGCTACAGGTTCAACAAGAGTTTTCTATAAAAAGACGATACGTTTAGTTTTTTGTTTGTTTAGTTTATCCTTGGTGCCTTCTCTTCTTATCATTATTGTTTTATTACTATGCACCGCAGTGGGTAGGTAAGGCTCTCCTGTGGGTTTGAGAACAGGTTTTCTTCAGCCTGTCTGCTTAGGCAACAGGCTGATGTCCACTTGGGGCACTCCGGGCTTGTATGAGAAAAGACATGTTGCTATGGCGATGGCCGCACACCTGACAGTTCGCTGCCAGCTCTCTCTCCCTCCAGCCAGACCTCCCCATTCAGACAAACTGTTTTAAGCTCCCCACGAGAAGAGTATAGGCATCCAAAATAGTTTCAGGGTAAATGTCTTTCCAACACCAAATAATTAATATTACATGAATGCTCTACATGTTTGCTGTATGATATCTGAATGATTTGTGTGGTTTTAGATCATCTCTTCCTCCAAGTGAACAAAAATAATCTGGAGTAGACTGTAACACGACTGAATCGGAATCGCAACAATCTGGGTTAGACCTCTACAAACAAATTCTGAAATGCATGTAGTTTAGACCTCCACAAACCTGTTCTGAAATGCATGGGATTCTTGTATTAGTTGGTCAGTTCAGATTTCAGTTTTCTCTCAAATATGAATTCTCCTGGAGTGGTCCTTCCATATAAATACAAATATGGCCGGGACTTTCTTGCTGTGAGTCGAGAGTGCTACTAGTGTCATGATACAAAAATTTTAAATTCAATTTCAATGTTAAGGAATTCATTCAACACTCAACACCAATTACAATACCACAATGGAGATAAAACATGCTCCTTTTTAGTAACAGAAATTGTAATTTTCAGCACAAAATAATAGTGCTTTCTTTAAGTTACCATGTTCTATGCTGCTGTTGATAAAGTTCAAGATTACTCTCAACAAAGGTCAAATTTTGTCATGTTTATGGGATTTTTTTAGTATATACTTATTAAATTGAGTATCTATTTTCAGTACTGGTTTTAGTATTAATTAGTATCTGATTTTCGATACTTTTGACAACCCTAAGTGCTTCCCATCGTACCAATATTGGACACCTACTTGTGGCTTTTGCAGACAGTCAAAGGGTATCTGCACAGCCAAGAGACATCCTATCGCACAGATTTAATTACCAAAGTCAATTATTATTTAAAAACCGATGAAATGTTCATTGGAGCTCATTATGAACCGAACTAATTGATATTTTACAGCTGCATTAACTTCATAAGCCCCTTGAGCCATGCTCACTCTTCACTCACAGAACAGGCAATAAAATACAGTTTAATGTGTCGACCGCCCACGTTGTACTACACATGTGCTCACTGCAGAGAGAGGGAGTAAAACACTAGAGTGCCAAATGCGGACGCCATCTTAGGACAGCAGGACAAAACTAATTCTAAAAGTCACAATAAAAAGTGGGATATTGTAATGCATAATATTTACTGAAATGCTTAAATAAATACTGACCCTATTAACCTAATATGTTTATAATTTGTACTTTACTTTTTTTACTTTTACTTTACTTGACATTTTATATTATACAGTATAGTTTATACTTTTTTTTCCACCTGATGGCACAGTGTTTAGAAGGATCACACATCATTCATTCCTCAAGGTTGGTACTGCAGTTCAACCCCCGCTCCGACTAGTGCATGCGGTCACTGTGCCATTGGGCAAAGTCCTTCACTCAGACAGCATAGGTTTTTGTATGTTTTTGTATGTTTTTGTATGTTTTTATATGTTTTGCATGATTTGTGGAGGTCGGAGTTCTTGCAGGTACAGATTGGCTGCCCATTGGTCTACCCTGTGGATAGCTGTGTCTTTAAAATAGCTTGCAGCTTGCCACTGTAAGGACTTATAGCATCTAGATAAGCGCTACAAGACTAATGTGTTGTCATTGTAAGAACCTACCACCGTATTGTTAGAGAAATTCCATTTCTGTGCTGCACTCACTGCCAGTCAAATCCCTGTTATCTTGGCCTACATCATCAGATGTATAATACTCCCTACAATGAAAGCATTGCCGGGCTGGGCTGCACTAGACTGGAATGGACAACACTGTGACAGTGTCTTGAGGGTTCATGTCTCCGGGTGCTGGGTCCTGTACTGATGGTGAATAAACTTCTCCTACGGTAAAACTCCAGTGTCATGCGTGTTCTCTTCAACTCTCGGGCTACTAATTTATTCTACACATATCAACAGATTCAGGTGCACTTTGATCCTGCCACCTCCTAGTTGGAGGGCATATCACCGTATGATATTATGGAAATACAAATTGCCTCTCTGTGAGCTTTCTTCATGTAAACATACAAGTGTGTAGTGAAAGTGTATTTTTACACCTGTCCAGAGCTGAGCTGAGTTCCTGCAGTTTGTGGGAGGTGTCGCTGGTGTTACCAAGCCTGGTCAGAACGTCTATCCTCTTCAGAATGACTTCCATCATGTCCGAGATCTTCTTCAGACCTTCTCGAGACTCCTGCCCTGCCAGTTCTGAAGAAAAAAACACAACCAGCACAAACTCAATACATGACACAAAGAGGGGAAAGACAGAGAGAATCTGAAAGGCAATACTGAGTTGAATGTATGAAATGGAAAATAAAATGAGCAATATTCAATGGCAAAATAGTATAAAAAGAAGTGCTACACTATGTAACTTATCTGCATGGAGATGTTACTGCTTTGCCTGGAATATTGCACAGTGTGACAAACTTAAACTTCTTTATCTCCACAGAGACAAGCAGGTGCCACAACCAGACCAAATGACAGATCAGATCAGTGGAGGGTTAGAACTCAGAAGGTAAATGTAATACCATACTACATTCCAGTAAAGCAATGTATTCCTGTGGACATGCAGACAGCCAGTCCCTCACCAGAGAAGTGCATCATAAACCAACTGACATTTGAAAATTGCTAGTTGACCATTTAGAAATATTTTTGACAACGTGAAAAGGTCCAAAAGCTTTTCTTTTCATAATGCATTCCTTTAGGCATTTCCTCACCACAGCAAACTGTCCATCAAAGTAATATTGATTTAGATGTCAGTTTTATGTGAGATGCCCTTCCCTTTGTCAGCTTTCTAATCCTTCTTGGTACAGCAACAGTACAGTTATGTCAAAACAGGATTACTAAAGTAGAAGTACAAATAGTGGTCTAGGAAATTATCAAGTAGGAGCAAAAGAGTATTTGGAGAAACAAATACTCAAGTAAGAGTAGTTGTGAGTAACTGGACGTAATACTTGAAGTTACTGAAACTACTCTGAGAAGGACTTAACTACCCACCACTGTACAGCACTAACCGCCTCAAGCACATTCAACTATTGCAAATTAAAATGCAATTAGTTTTCCACCTCTTCAATAAATTCTTGACATTTTTTACGGATGCACCGATCCAGCTTTTTCAGTTCCGATACCAATGTTAATACTTTTGATTTTAGGATTCTATACCCGATACCGACCGATACCACTGTGGGGATGGCAAAAGGCACTTATTTCCTTAAAAACACAGTTCACTTATAATACAAAATATTCAATTGTGTTATGCAACTGTTATTTATCCTTCAAGTAACTACTGAACAACTTCGTATGAATAAAAGTTCAAACATTTAGAGACGCACTAGGTCAAAATCATCCTGTAATGTGTCTTATTGTGTCCAGTTAAAGGCCCAGCCAAGGTATCGGCTATATCAAGGAACTGATATTTTTCAGTATCTGCACCGATATTCAATACTGGTATCGGTATTGCTGCATTTTTGACAATTTTTACCTTTTTTTTTTACTTTAAATTTAATAGCAGGGTCAGAACTAAACTGCACCATTCTCCATTCTCAAACCAACTGCACTGCATTTCCTCAAACGCAGAGAACATGGACTTGCCTTTTATCAGCCCCAAGAATAGCCACCTTTCTTGGGGAAAACTATTATTATATATCACAACTAAATAAAATAAAGGTTGGGTTGAAAAGAAATGTCATCAGTACGCAATACTTTGGAAAATGATTTTGTAGTGTGGCATTTCTTAACGAGAGAAGAATAGCAATGTGAATAAGACTTGTGAATGGCTGGCACATGTTAAGAAAAACGTTTTAAAATAGCTTGATAAGTTTTTAAATCCTTTCCTTCACTGTGTTTTTTTTTTTTTTTCTTCTTTCTCGATTCGTGTCAAGCTGACAGTTTTCTACAATCCAACTTTGCCAGCGATGTCTCCTTTTGAATAATTCAAGGCTGAGGCAACAATGTGTCTTTTCCCTGAAAGAAAGAAAGATCAGATTTGCAGCCTGACAGCGGTGTTTCAGGATATTAGAATGGGATACATTTAGTGAGTGTTATTAAGGTGCCCAATAACAACAAAAAGTCCTTCATGTACTAATGACAAAGTGGTATCAAAGTTCAGCTGTTACTTCCTCAGCAATCACACTCAGACGTAAAGGGTAAACAAATAAACAATGAACTAGCTAATTCAAACAATGATAATTAACTAGAACAAGATAAAATATTTAGCCTATGTCTAGTAATTAATTCTAGTATAATTACTGTGAATGTAAGGACTAGATTTAGCCAGGACTCTAAACCAGGTCTAAACTGGGACTACACCACATATAACAGGTCATAACTAGGATTAAACCAGAACTAAACCAGGACTAAGTGCTACACGACTTTACTTGATTAGTTTAACTACACTTGGACTAAATCAGAACTAAACCAGGACTGAACTAGAACTAACACAATATCAACATGATTCACTTTAAATTACAAGGTGGACTTCATAACTTTTTTGGTGGGATGTCCGCTACTTGCTTGTCTCCATGGTGATGTTATTGCTTTGCTTGGAATGTCCACGGTATGGCATTAAACTTGGGCTAATTCAGCGACGAGTGTTTTTATTACTAAAATTAAAATATAAATATATAATTGTGAAAGTGAAATACGGTTTCTTGCTGTGTGCTTGCCTCTCTGCAAATGGGATGCACGATACCGAAACTGGTACCGAATATCAGCATCGATACTGAAACATTTGCTGGACCATTTGTTGAACCAGTACCGTGGTTGGGCCTTTAAATGGATGTAATAAAACTATTGACAGGCTGATTTTCTCTTGAACGTCTCATGCTGTTTGAACTTGTATTCACACAAAGCTGTTCAGTAGTGGTGGTAGTAGTTGAAGGAAAAATAACTGTTGTATAACCCAGCTGAATGGTTAACTGTGTTTTTTTATCCTTAGTATCAGTTAATATCAGGTGATCAGTAAATTGGCCTTGTGATGTCACCTTCTTGTCTCCGTAGAGCTAGTTAAGCTTAAAGCCATACTGTGAAACATTCTAGGCAAAGCAATAACAACAACAAGCTGGTAACAAATCCACCGCCAGAAAAGTTACATAGTGCACCTTTAAACTGTATTAAAATCCCCATCAAACCTACAAACAACCCAACCGTCCAATATCCAATGCAATACGATCTATAAATGATTTCAGTTGCAGTTTCAGAATGTTTTTTTCTTTTCCCTGAGTTTTGCTTGCAGTGCCTTTGCCGCAGTAAATCTAAACAGAGCCTGAGGGAAGAATGTGGGTAGCAACAACTCGTATTTCTCAGCAATACTCCTGCTAACCCACTCGCATCCATACATCACCATTACCCAGGGCTAGCGCATCCTACACACTCCATTTTTAGACTTTTATATATGTCCGCAATCAACTCCTCATCAGCTAGCTTTTCTTTTGCCTCGCGGGATTTGTTGGCTAGCTAATGTGTTTTGCTAACGTGCTGGCTGCGGTGTCTAAGCGTGACGTCTCTATCTCACACCTGCTGGTTAATAATGGGCTAGCTTAAACCGTGGCTAATTTCCTGTAATGACTTCCATTTCTAAACTGCACTGTCCAGTCGACAGTTAACGAATACAAATTGGATCTCGGTTTGTACAGGGCAGCTACGAGGGCAAGGGACATGGAACACTTGGTAGAAGACATTATAAGGAATGGTTAGCTAGTGCGCCAATTTAGTTAAGGTGTTGCTATTGAGGATTTGATTTGTAGTAGCCCATGTTAGCGGCAATATTGGATCGGTGGTACGGGAGTCTTGTGGCTAAAAGGTCATATACACTACAGTCTGGACACACCCTCTCGTTCAATTTTTTATTTTTTTTTAAATTACTTTCTACATTTTAGATACATACAGAAAAAAGTCTCAATTTAATTATATATATTCAAACGCTTTGTTAACCTCTGGCCTTCAGGCTCTCAGTGAGCCTCTTGATGAAATGGTTTTCACTTCAGTGTCCTTGTCAAGACATGCCAAAAGTGCAAACAAGGGTTCAAAGCAAAGAGTGGCTATTTAAAAAAAAAAAATCTAAAAAATTAACTCAAGTTATTTTGAGTTATATTTTGTTTATTACATTCTGTACGCATCCAAACTTTTAACTGGCAGTGTAAGTAAAATGTTTGTGCAATTAATTCGATTTTTGTTGGACTTATAAAAGTAAATTACAAACTTATAATTAAAAAAAAACAATTAATTATCTATTCCGAAAGATATGGGAGCTACCTGTCAATCCAAACCTGGAGCGAAGCCACTTAACCATAAAACATTAGCCAACTATTAAATTATACTAATAAAGTGTATTCCTCCTCTACTATCAATAAACAGCCCTGGTCCAAGGTAAGATTGAACCGCTGACCTGTGGACAAATTGCCACCACTGCTACTAGTCTGAGTGGTTTTCCTTTAGGGATGGTCCGACGTAATAAAAATATTTACAGGCTGATTTTATCCTAGAACGTCGCATAATGTTTTTATCCATACAAAGCTGTTCAGAAGTTATTTGAAGAAAAAACAACAGTTGCATAACTCAGTAGGATCTATTTTGTAATGGTTAACTGTGTTTTAAGGAAATAAGTGTAAATTTCTGTCCCTGCACAAATATTGGTTAATATCGGGTGATCAGTCACTTGGAGTGGTGGTGTCTCCAGCTTGTCTCCATGAAAAGGTATGGGCACTATCTGTCACTCAAAACCTGGAGCGAAGCCACATGTCCAACCCACTCATCCAATCTACTTGGCTTATTAACATGAACCACAAAATATTAGACTACCATTAAATTATACTAATAAAGTGTATTCCTCCTCTACTACCAATGAACAGCACTGGTCTGAGGTAGGATTGAACCGCTGACCTTTGGGTTGGTGGACAAATTGTTCTGACAGCTGAGCCAGTGCCACCACTGCCACTAGTCTGGGTGGATATCCTTTAGGGATGGTGCGATGCGGATTTTTAATTAGTCGATACAGAGATATTTGACTTGCAGTTGTGGCCAGTACCGCAATATCAATATTTGCAGATCGTTATGCCAGTATGTTTAAATTGACAGCAAGGTCTACAAACTGAAGTAAAGTTGTAGTTACTTTTTGTACAATACAGAACAAATTGTATCGGATGTAATCGAAATCCATTTTTTGTGATGATTGTGTAAATGTGAAGCCACCTCTTTTGCATCATTGCTTTTTTAAAAATCTCTACACTGTATATCAGGAAGTTTTACAAATATATGGGTTTAGAGTTATACCCAGGTTAGTCCTGACATTCACAGATATATATAAATATGTATCACCTCTTTCCTCTGGGTGCTCCAGTTTCTCCATCGGCAAGATTAATCAAAACCAAGACAAAAGCTGAAAATTTGAAAAAACACAATTAACTAAACATGGAGGCTTCCTTTTTTACCAAACATTAAACTATCCTGTCTTTTTTTTAAAGCTGAACAATTTGGGAAAAATATTTAATTGCGTTTTTTTCTGACAAGCATTGTGATCGCGATTAGATTTGCGGTTTATGTTTATTAATAGGATTCTGTTCAAAATTGACAAAAAGACTGAAATATGAACAGACACACATACAATATAATACAAGAATCACATTTCACAACATCTAAACTACAGGGTTAGCAGTTTTTATGCAGAAATGTTTGTGCGGGAAATGATGGTACTTCAAAAACTGCAGCCTTTGCGATTTGCTAATTGGGTCCATTTAAATTGTGATTGCGATGCGATTAATCTTGCAGCCCAACTTAGTCTGCATAATAACTGCTAACCCTGTAGTTGAAATCTGTACAAAAATGTTCTGAAATACATGTAATTACAATCAGAATGCTTGTCAGAATAATCGCAATTAGAGCAATTTAGGGAAAACCTAGCTCAGTATCTGGAGAATATCATGGCAGGTTAAACATGCGCCCAGGGATCCACATCTTGGGCTACTTCCTGATCAGGACTGAGTACCTACCAAGTTACCAAGCCTGTTGTGCATGTTATAGGTTAATTTCACTCTTACCTCCAAAACCCATGTACATGTATAACCCCAACACTGCTGACATTACATATTGAACATGTAATTCATCACATTTTGGTATTACGCGTCATATCACTGTGATTTATCCGTCAACGGCAACGCTTGGATTACTGGCGAGTCATGCTTCATTTGAGTTTAATAAGTCCCTCTGCACTACATCCAAAGCCGATAAATATAGTCTGTCATGGTCGTTATGAAATGCGGAGGTAGTTTTCTATGGGGTCAGAATCTCGCTATTGCACCTGTCAAATGCAAAGGCCATTTTAACTTTCACTACTTTGCACTGCTTAGTTACTTCATCACTCTTAATTCAAGTATTCATTATGGAGAAAAATGATAATAATAATAATCTTGGCACTTTCCTGAATTCTCCTTTATTGTATCTGACAGCCTAAAGAGGGAAAACAGAGGGACAATTTTACAAGATTCAATTAAAAATTCAATGCGGCGTTTGTATTGATTTTGTCTAGCTTAGTTACTAATGTTGTTGTCGCAATACTAACATTTTGATACCAAGGAAAAGCCTAGATTCTCATTGTGAATTTTGATACCAAAATGACTACACTTCTTAGAGCATACAGCTATTTATGTTTATTTTTTCAGTACTGATACCTGCTGAAATGAATATCTAGTTTTGACACTAGTTTTAGTATCAATTAGAATCTGGGCAGTTTTACGATTTATTGCAACGACAGTGCAAGGTACTTGGGAATAGGGCTGAGGGATATGGATATTTCAACCTAAAGTAATTATGCATGTTTACTTAAAATAAACCATTTACAGTCAAACTACTTGATTTACTTCAAACTGTTGAAAATCTAAAACAAGACACATTTTAAGACTAAATAAAGAAAATCTGACAAATTTACATTTTAATTCTGAAAAAAAAAAAAAGTCAAATGGAGAATCTTGGCGTTACTAGTATTTTTAGCAGCAAGGATATTACATTAACCAATCACAATATCATTAATTTCCTAAAGAAAATATTTTAATTAATGTCCCCCAATGGCACCATCATTATCATGGCTACGAGTTTGGCGAAGCAAATATCAGGCTCAATGGTCCGTGTGGTAAAGACACAGTTGGAGTTGTAACGTGAGTAAATGAAAGGGAAAAGGGGAGAGAGGGAACTCTCCTGCTGTTACTTTGACAGAGCGCTTGTGTTTACTGTTGGTCACCTGTTGGAGAAACATAGATTGCAGACGCAACCAGAGAATGGCTCACTCTGAGATCTAGATTTCAAAGTATCAGACATTCTTGATATCAGTTGCAGCTCGTCTTTGGTCGTATGACGGTTCTAAGTTTAATCTTTATCCCTGTCTCACTGTGAGACCACATTTTTAAGCAAAGACACAATATTTTTCCCACAATCCGATCTTTCATCACATATGGCCAAAACTGTGCAGTTGACAGGCTTAACAGGCTTAACAGGCTTAGCAGGTTAGTAAAACCTCAAAGTGGAAGAGATATTTGATGAAAACAACAAATCATCTAATTAACTGCAGCCTTTGAAATGTGCTAATTATGACCATTCAATTTGCAGTTTCAAAGTTGATTCATCATTCAGCTCTACTGGCGACACACATTTGGACTCCATGCTGTTCTTGCAAATATGTGTAGAACAGTCTGTGGGCTATAAAAAGGCTTGCTGGGCTTGTGATAGATGATAATTCTATGCAAAACAACAAAATGCAACTTCCTGACCCAATTTAAGCTCATTCTACATGCACTGGAATGAGCCCTGTCTCACAAAACAGCGCACTTTCATCAGTCTTTTCTATAAGCTCTCATCTTGTTTGATCAGAGGCATCATGTTAAATTGTCCCAAATCATTTCAAAGGGGACATATTGTACTGTCCTTTATTCTTTCAACAGACTGTATATAGATGGACATAGCCAGCCCCCTAGCCGCCGCGTTCCAAATAGGAAGTGAGAACGGCTTCTCATTCTTACCTTATGTTTAATAATGTTTGTATTAAACCACTCTGCATGATCCTGGGGGTCTGATTTCATATTCATTGATCATGATTTTTTTTTTTATTCAGTCTTGTTTTGTTTGTTTAAACTGACAAAATGATTACTTGAAATGATTGGATCTCAATTTGATTAAAATAATTAAAATAAAATCATAATGTATATATGTAAATACATTTGATAGTTCAATGTTTTATTTAGTGCATTAAAAAGGAAACTGTTAACCTGCTTAGATTACAGATCACGTCTGTGGAGAGGCAAACCCATTCACAGTGAGAATGTATGTTTCCCTCTTTAAATAAAAGCTAGCGAGACAAGTTTAACGTCATACTTTGAAACCTTTCAGGCAAAGCAATAACATCTCCACAGAGACAAACACTTGGGGGACCTCCCATCAGAAATGGTACATACTGCACCCGTAACGTAAGACTTGAAAAGACCTATATGAAATGCTAAACTAATACAAGAATCACAAACATTTTAGAATGTTTGTCTAAATTACAGGTTACAAATTCTTGAATGTGAGACAGGGACTATCACTGCTCAGCTCAGTCAAGCTTGTGTGAACTTTGTGACAATCTTCCTGCAGTAGTACATACACAGTAGCAGTTAGTGGGGGTAGGAGAGTTGGAACATAGAAACAAAGTTAGACTCCCTAAAGTGTAAAAGTGAACTTCTTCAGTGGGAAGGATCCTCGCTGTTTCCTACTTTTCTTCGGGAGTATTTCAGAAGTTGGACCACAGTGACTTTGGCAGGAAGAAAATGAGTGGAGACAGACTAAATTTCAGGTCGAGATAGATTCACTGTCTGTTAGGCGACTTGTCAATGCAACTTCTGGAAAAACTCATGAAATGCAGATTGTTCCCTGAAAAAGACAAAAAGCAATAACATCTCCATGGAGACGAGCAGGTAGCAGACCCTTCACCAGCAGGGGCGGCGGCAGACATTTTTGGTTGGAGGAGATATGGGGATGCTAATTTCTTCAACGGGGGTTCACACTTAACATGTTAATTTACCACCATGTTTGAGTCGCTGTTTTATACCAGTTTAAATGTAGTTAGCCCCTGTAGTGATTTATAAAAACCTAATATGGATTTTTTTTTTTTATTGTAGTGTAATTTTGAACACTCTGTAGTTGCCATTTGAACATTTTTTGTCAAGCTATGGGGGAGCATTGGTCCCCACACCGCCCCTGTTCACCAGAAAAGTGACAGTACATATTGCATCGTTAAGATATAGTTTGCAGCTCGTCTTTGGTCGTACAATGGTTTTATGTTTGATCTTTGTCCCTGTCTCACTGTTGGACCACATTTTTAAGCTAAGACACAATATTTTTCCCACAGTCCGATCTTTCATCACAGATAGCCAAAATTGTGCATTGGCAATTTTGTTTTTTGCTGAAAACTAATCATCTAAATAACTGCAGCCTTTGAAATGTACTAACTACAACCATTCAAATTGCAATTTCAAAGTTGATTTATCATTCAGCTCTACTGGTGACACATATTGGACTTGATGAGTGGGGTCACCTCTCTGCAGACCTGACCTATAGAGGTAGATAAGTTTTATGTCATACTGCGGAACATTCCAGGCAATGCAATAACTTCACTGTGGAGACAAGCAGGTAGCAGACCCTTCACCAGAAAAGTTACATTATTAAGATATAGTTATGATACCATCAAAAGTCCATATTTAACACAAAATAGGATAATTAATTACTGTCACTGTCTTTGTGTGTCTTAGACTTTTTTAAGTCCAGATAACGATGAATCAAAATACAATTACATTTATTTTCGTAGTCCACTAATCACAAATCACGATTATCCTGATAAATCGTTTCACCCCTGTTACTAACCAAATCTAAATGCGTTTGGCTGGCTTGTTCAAATGTCAACTAGCTTCACAGTACTGGAATGAGCACTGCATTATTTACACTCTGGCTCTGATAGATCATGGAGCTCACCACGCCTTGACAATGAACCATGTCAGAAAAGGTTCATTCAAATGCATCATGTGCCCACATTCAGCCAGGCATGAAATCCAAAACATCCCACCGCTGTCAGAGAGATTTCAGCTGCAGAGCTCTGGTGTATGGGCCCTCACTCAACACTGCTAACACGCTAAACACTGAGAAGAACTGATAGATTTTAGGTTAGGTTAGTTAATTTGCCATTTGTAGTTAAAAACCACATTGGAAAACATGTGTAAGAAGCTCAAAGTGCAGCATGAGACATTAAAAACATTAAAGAGGGAATTTTACTTCTGTGGGGTATTAATTGCCACCACTAGGTTGTGGGCCGAGAGCGTCTATCTGTTTTCTTTTGTGAAAGTAGAATATATTTTACTCAACGAGACCCGCTTTGTTGCCATTTGTTGCCAGATTCTTGCACATTTTTACAAAATGCTCACTTTTATCTTCTCAATTTTTCAGGAAAACGGAACGACCGTGAACCAAGAGTATACCGTAGATTCTGACTACAAACCAATCAGCGCACATCAACACAAACATCACAGCGGCTGGAGATAAGATTCATATGAGAATAATGTGAGTGTTAGAAGATGGTGAACAATAGAGCCATAATGTTTAGCGTTAACATATTGCCACCACAGAGCTGTATGTTTATAGATTAGGTTAATATTTCCTGAAATTCTGCTATTAGAGCATACATCCACACACAAACTAAATGTTGGTTTCCTACTTTTGTGGACACTTTTGGTCTTGGTCATTGTCAGTAAAGTTACTGTGAAAGACGGGTACAGTGTAGAGATCTTATAACAGATCCATGGTAGAGTTGATGCAACTGCCTAGCTTTATGCTGCGCCCCATGGAGCACATCTTGGCTCATGGTTGGGAGCATGTCAAAAGTTGAAGAATATTTAGGCGGGGTTTGAGAAAAAGTTACAGATTTAAAAAAAATAATTTTTGGTAACAACAAAAGCAAAGGCATGTGGGCTGAGCATTGGACAGAATCTCATAGATAACCATAAGGAGGGTTTGAATAGGGCGATCGCTAAATTACTCAAATGTGCATGGATGACATGCAGAAATGATATCAAGTAGTATACTGGAGAGCTGCAAAATTTTCAAAGTTGGGAAATTTCCATGGGAATTAACTGGCAATTAATCCTTCTGAAGATTGTCTCTTTAGTAGGAGTGATGTACAAAAGTATAAAAACCTTAATTTATGCAGATAAACTTAAATATCTGTATTTTCACAATCACAGTCGAGAGAGAAACTGCTTCAAAAAAGTTGTTATTGTCAGATGTGATCATTAGGGCTTGATGACTAAGAACTTTTAGGCATCCAGGTCAACAAATATGGCATTTAAGCGTATCCCCTTAAACCTGTTCCACAGAGTGTCAATATTCCTCTTATACAAAAGACCACATTGTGAAAGAATTCTGTCAATCCCGGACGACTGTGCACTGTGTGCGTGTGCTGTATTTGTGTGCTGTGCACGTACGCTGTACATGAGCGCTGTCTACGTGCACTGTATATGTGCTCCGTATACATGCACTGTATAGTGCACTGTATAGTGCGCTGTATTGTGCGCTGTATTGTGCGCTGTATTGTGCGCTGTATTGTACGCTGTATACGTGCGCTGTATACGTGCGCTTTGGGAACACCTCCACGTGGTGCACCCTTGATCTTGGTTGTGCCGCACCTTGACTAGGATATGGGTAACTTATTTGTGTCTCAGCTGTGTCTCAAACCTCCTCAAACTGAGCCTGAGCGCACATTGACATTTAGGATTACACCCAAAACAAACAGTTTGGTGACTTGACAAGTAAGTATTTTTCTTACTTATTTAAACATGTTGTTCAAATAAATAAGAAATGGTTCCAGTGTTTCCCCTAGATTTACTGGTTTGGCAGGGGGTATGACGACATACATACATGCGTGCTATCACGTATTATTGCACGTTGGAGCAGAAATAAATAGATAGATCAGTTTTCTTACTGTAATACTTAAATTCCCATGTATTGAATATTGTTTAAAACTGTTAAATGGCTGTAAAACACCTTATACCTTAACACACTTTCAAAAGCATGGGCATTTCAATTAAATCAACTTATAGTGTGTTTAATTTCACATTAAGGCCTTAACCATTTGGAGTAATGAATTCTGAAATTATGACCTAATACAGTTATGTATTGGGTACTTCTGAATAAAAGCAGTAGCAGCCAAAATCTGCACAACAGTCACTTTGGAGCAAACCTCACTTTCCATCCCCTCACTGCTTTATAACCCATGCACAGTGCACACCTCAATTTATCTGTCAAACAAATGATGCTAATAGACTTAAACTAGCAAGTTGGCCTTGCATTTTGTTTACTTACAAAGTGCCACTAAGCATTATTGTGCATTTTATTATCATCTACAAACTCTAGTCTAACTTACTCCTGAGCTGGGACAGTTTCTGCATCTGCCCCTTTTGTGTTATTGTCAAATTAACTACCAGTTTGACGATAGGTAATTTGACAATAACACATCTGACAAGGCAGGGGCACTGAATCATCATATGAATTATTGACCTTTCCTAGAACCTAGTGTTTCCCTTACCATTGTATAAAAAAAAAAACAAAAAAAAAACAGAAAAAATCTTCAGGACTAAACTGGGCTCAAACCAAGACCAAAGATGTGTGAGAGTGAACACATCATCAATAAACTCCCTCCCAAAAAATATTGTTTAATTTTTAAAAACAGAGTGAATGATCCAATTAGCACTTTTAATTACTATGTTATTACAATCCAATAACCATCATATTACTGACTGACTCAGTCTAGTCATTTGAGATTCTTCTAGCCTTTACCATAGCCGGATGATCTAAATGCAAACTAACATTAACATTTGCACCAGTGGGTCTATTTCTTTGCTCCGCCTGAGCTAGAGTTGTACTTCTTGTTTAGTTCATTGTGACATTATATCCCTGAGATAAGAAGACCACACTACTGGGGGTCTTCACCGTGCTCATTATAAAGCCCCATTGCACCTCTGGAGCCTTAAAGATACGTGGGATCAAAAGCCTCTGCCTGCCGTGCCTTCAGTTTGGGCAGAAAGACGTCTCCACTGTAGCCCTTTCAGACCTGTTCACATCATTAGTGTCCTGTGCTAGGGCTGTCGCGGTAACCAAAATATTGCAATACCGCGGTATGATCAATTATACCGCACAAGGGCTCAAGTGACCACGGTAACCGCATTTTGCATTTTAATGTGGCACCACACACATGCCCATCTCAATTTTACAACTCAACTATGAACCAATTCATGTTTACACGGCTCTAAGCTGCAGAGACACTGGGAATATGTAACGGAAGACAGTGGTGAGAAAGGAAAAGGTGCCTCCACCCCGTTAAGAAAAGTCGCGTCGGTGCTAAATCTAAAGGCTAGTGTACAGACTAGAATGCAAATCCACTCATCGGGAAGTGTTAAAAAATAAAAAAAGTACAACCCAAATTTACATGTATTATTATGGGCCTATGTGCTATGCCACACACACCGAGGTGCTGAGGCATGTATAGTTACTGCAAAGGAAATGCACCGATAACAATACTGGTATCAAATATCTGCGCCGATACTGAAAAATTTGCTGGATTGTGTATCGGTTACATGATATCAGTTAAGCCGATATCCTGGTTGGGCTTTTAATTGAATGTAATAAGACTATTTTTTTGATCGTCTGGCTGATTTTGGCCGAGAATGTCTCATAATCTTTTAGTCATACAAAGCTGTTCAGTAGTTATTGGAAGAATAAATAACAGTTGCATAACACAATTGGATCTCTTGTGTAATACCTAAACTGTGTCAAAGAATCAATATCGGTATCGGCACTGAAAAAGCTGGATCGTGCATTCCTAGTGCGAGCTAGAATGAAAATGTAATGAATTTCCAAATCAGAAATACATGTTGCTGTAAGATATAACTTTTTTAGCTGATACTTATATCTGATATGTATCTTGTTGTGGTGAGAAGTATCAGGTGGACTTTCATACTCCATTATCAATCCCTAACCCAAAGCCTAACCCTAAACAACTTAACCATAGCTATCAGAAAATTAATGTTCAAATCTTTTTAGAAATGAGTTTGCGTTTGGCCCTGGTTGTAACATAGTGGAGCTCCACTCTGCAGCCAATAACGCCAGACCTCCAGCGTGCAGCCAGACTCTCTTGATTGCGGCTGATGTCAATATCCATTTTGAAAACTCTTTAAGATCAAATAAACTGTTTGTCCAGGAATTTAGTTGTGTGCTCATTTTGCACAACGGAAAGGACCGCTGCCCAGTCAGAGCACACATGTGCTATGGCCTGTCTCTCCTCAGTTGCATCCAAGTGTACTATTCACAAAACGAATATCAACGCTATGCATATAGTCTGCTACTGGATAGTTTTATTTTATTTTTTTGTTTCTATAAATGAATTAGGGTTTTCAAAAGTATTGAAAGTTAGATATTAATCAATACTAAAACTACTATCAAAACTAGATCCTCATTCAAGCCTTTATCAGCCAGAAATGAACCTTTCCTGAATAGCTTTAGAATGATCTTAAGCTATATCAGAACAAGTAGAAGACCACATAGACTAGTACACGCCATGGACCACTATGGAACTACCTGGAAGCCTGAGGGATTACATAGACATAACACCACATGGTAATATAAAGAAAGTACTGTTTTTAATGATCGTGGTATCGGAATATCAAGTCTGTTCCTTAGTATCAAAATTGAGTTTGAAATTTTAGTATCTTGACAACACTAAAATGAACTACTGTAAACTGTATGAATATATAATTTAATATTTTATATATTACTTTAAAGTTTATACATTTCAATAGCAGGATTTGGTTATAAAAACTGTTCAGACTTAATGACGTGTTTCAGATTCACTGCTGTAATCTGAAAGACCATCATGTATGGAAACATCTTAAAGTATAAAGTTAAAACCATACTTTGGAACATTTTACATGGAGATAGATATGTTTTATGCCATATTGTGGAATGTAGCAAAAAGATTTCCATGGAAGCAATCAGGTGGAACCCAAGTTAGGTTTGTGGAGAGGCAAGCCCGCTCACAATAAGGACACATGTTTTTCTATGCAATAAATCCAAATTGAAAAAAAAAAAAACATGCTTATATTTTAGCTTATGTTTTGATTAAAAAGTTACATGGTAGGGCTTTAAAATGGTATAACTCACTATTTACTAAATTCACTAAATGCCGACTGCTACTTTCTGAGCCGTCTTGCTGGCATACAGACCTCCTATGTGGACATGTTACACCTTTTAGGTTAAGTAACCGGGCGTTAGCATAGCCATCCTTCTAATCCTCTGCATGTAAATAAGTACTATCAAGGTGCTGCTTCAGTGAACTACTCATCCCAGCTTATTTATTAAGTCAACTCCCCGAGCTGCTAATCCTCCTTTCCGAGCATGTACTACACACAGAACAGACATATATGGACAAACATGGCGCTCTACACACCAGGCGTAGTGATTTACATAGCACTGGTCTTCTGCTTAACGTCAAGGCACGACTTAATGAGCTAGAGGGCCGTATCCTTCCACCTAACTGCAGCTTGAGGGTTCTTAATTAATCAGATGGCGCTCTGGTTTATTTTTAATGTATATACCCTCACAATCTTACTGTAAAGATGTGTGCTGTATGTGAAAACGTGAAAATCAAGCTAGTTCATTTTAAATGGTTTGCTGTGGTCCAAAGTTATTCCTCACTTACCTTATACATTACGAGCATCCTAATTATTCTACCACGATGAGTGTATAAGCTCTTTTCACAACTCTCAGAGAACAGTGAAGAGTTTTGCTGTGACGGTGAAGCTAACAACAACAAGCATGCTAATGTGCACTTCCATATTATCGGGCAATAAAAAACACCCAAAGCTGTCAAACAACTTAAACTACACTGGCATAATTATTGGGAGGAAATTTATCCCTGATGAGACCACAAAGCTCCCTGGTGTTGTCACACAGTAGCAAAACATATATTTGTGAATTAATTAACATTACATTAAGCATTAGACACACCTTTAGGACACGCCAACCACTTAAGTCATGGGTTGGTAATTATTACTAAATAAAAGAACAGGATGTGTTGTGATAACAAGGCCAAACAGGCAGAAGAAGACCAGAGAACACAGGTGAGGGGAGGGGAGAACAGGTTTCACATCTGCCATCTACTTGTGAGAAAAAAAAAAAAAAAAAAATCAAATAAACTTAAAGATGCCATCTTTAACCTTAATCTTAACATTATTTATAGTTGACTAATAATGATGACGTGTAATTATGATGAAGTAAACTATTAAAATTATTGTAATAGTATTTTGATAACAGGTTATTTATACTATGCTATACAGAGTCAAAAACATATGCTAAAAACAGTGCCATTGTCAAATTAAAATGTACAAAAAAATAATAAACTATTTCTGATCTTCATCATTAATTAACTCTTCATAAATAGTCTCTATCTAAAAGCCCTCAGTCTCCATATTTCAATCTTTATTTGGTCAAAAATGTATTTAAAGTCTCAAAGTGCAATAGAAATAATTGTTTGACTAGTCAATTAATAAAAAAATAACAGCTGACTAGACTAAAATAATCGACAGTTGCAGCCTTAGTCTAAATTAAACTTTTGTTAATGTTAAATCCTCCATAAAGATGCATTGCTTTGCTCATGGGACAGTTTACTTGACGTTTACTGTTAGATTTCTCTATCACTGGCACTTTGATTTCCACCAGATTTCCCATAGGACTGACTCACTATGAGCCACCATTACAGGATTGGCCACTGTCAAGACCAGTTCCTCAAATACTTTTTTGCTTGCGCAAGTAGCCATGCTGGGTAACAGGTCTGAAGACAAAATGGATAAGCAGCCTTGTTTGAATGAGCCGAATGTTTAAAAGCTTGACACACAGCATACCAAAACCAGACCAAAATATATTCAAATTCTGCTTTAAGAATACAAAGAATGCATCGATGTGTGAGGATGTGTGAGTGTGTTTTTGTGCCTGTAGCAGCTATTTGGCAAAAAAGCCCCCTTTCCACCCCACCCGTATACGCCCACTGCTCTGTACTTA